>VMDO01023071.1:0-32333 GCA_007922755.1 Pedetes capensis
GACCCTGCTTAGCTTCCGAGATCTGACGGGATCGGATGCCATAGGGCTACCGCTGCAGGCACAGAATGAAATAGCAAGCCATAAACTGGGAGAAAATATTTCCAAAATACATACCTGATAAAAGACATGTAACCAAAATATACAAAGAATTCTTAAAAGTCAATAATAAAAGAACAACTCAATATAAAAAATGGGCAACAGATGTCTAAAGAAAATATATTGTTGATGTTGTTGTTAAGTGCTATCAAGACAGTGTCCGACTCATAGCAACTCTACATATAACAGGCGAAACACTATTGTTGTGCTTCTCTGCCATTCATAGGGTTTTCGATGGCTGATTGTTTTTTGGGAATGAATTGTCAAGTCTTTCTCCCAAGCCTACAGCACCTGGTATTCCCAGGCAGTCTCCCATCCAAGTGCTACCCAGGCCCAATCCTGCTTAGCTTCCAAGATCTGAGGGGGTTAGACGCCACAGTGGTATGGCAGCAGGCCAAAGAAAATATATAGATAGCAAATGAGTATATGAAAAGATGCTGATCATTTATCATTAGGAAATTCTAATTAAAACAACAATGACATGTCCCTATCACCCTATTAAAATGGCTAAAACTCAGAATATTGATAATACCAATTGCTAACAAAGATGCAGAGCAACAGGAACTGTAATTCACTGCTTGAGCATGCAAAATGGTACAGCCACTTTGGAAGATAGTTAGGTAGTTTCATGCAAAGATAAACAGTCTTACCATATAAACCAGCAATCACGTTCTTAAATATGTATGTACCCAAATAATTATTGTTGAAAACATATCCACCCATAAACTTGTTAATGAATGTTTATAGCAGCTTTATTCATAATTGCAAAAACTAGAAGCAACAATGACATAAGTACCCACAAGTCTATACTAACATAAATAAATTATTGAATAAAATAAAGGACAACAGATAAATCTTCCATGCCAAATAATTCAAAATAATAATAAGTAAATATTCTGCTTTCAAGGAGGTAAAGCATAACTTTCCACTCCTTTAGTGGGAGCTGCACAAAACAACTTCCTTCCAAAAAGTATAGTAGGAAAAGAGGAAAACAGAGGAACTTTAGAGTGGAAAAATCTGACAAGCACTTCCTCAGGCAGGTGATAGAAATTAACATCAACAGTGTTGTTATGTTAAGAATATGATATAATGTAATGAAAATGGCACTTACCTCTGGAGTCTTCTACCCAAGAACATAGAATCTCAGTCCATTCATGAGAAAACCATGAGATTAAATCCATCGGATAAGCATTTACAAAATACCTGCCCAGTATGCCTCAAAACTATCAAGGTCACTAAAAACAAGGAAAATCTGAGAAGGGTCATAACCAAGATTATAGTAAGGAAACATGAGCACTAAGTATAACACGGTATCCTGGATCAGATGCTGGAACAGAAAAAGAACATTAGGTAAAAAGTAAGGAAATCTTGAATAAAGTTGGACTTTAGTTAATAACAACATATCAATACTGATTTACTAGGTGTAACAAAGGTGCCACACTAATGTAAGATGTTCCTAATAGAGGAAACTGGGTTTAAATAGAAGGAAAGTCTCTGCACTATCTTGTAATTTTTCTGTAAATGTAAAGTTGTGCTAAAATAAAAAGAAATAAAAAGAAACTTCCACATCTTTTGGAAAAAAATGCACAAACTAAAAATAGAAATGGAAAATACAAACAATAAGAACTACTACTAGAAAAGGCTGGGGTTTAGCTCAGTTGGGACAGTGCTGCTCTGCACTCTGAGGCCCTGCATTCAATCCCCAGCACCACAAAAATGGGAGAAAGACCCACTCTCGAAACAATCAGCCATCGAAAATCCTATGAACAGCAGAGAAGCACTGACATAAGCCAGGCGTGGCACAGTTTGGGGAAGTGTTTCCTTCTGTTGTACTTGGGGTCGTTATGAGTCGGACCTGACTCAACAGCACCTAACAACAAAAACTATTAGAAATAGTGCTCAAGTGCTTGCTTGCTTGTTGTTGTTGTTGTTAGGTGCCACTGAGTCAAGTCCGACTCATAGCAATCCTGTGTACAGTGGAACGAAACACTCCCCAATTCTGTGCCAAGCACATGATCTTATTTACGTTTAAGCCTATTTTTGCAGACACTGTGTCAATCCATCTGGTGGAGAATTTTCCTTTTTTTCATTGACTTGTCACTCTCCCAAACATGATGTCTTTCTCCAGGGATTGATCCCCCCTGACAACATGTCCACAATATGTAAAATGCATTCTAGCCATCCTTGCTTCCAAGGAGCACTCTGGTTGCACTTCTTCTAGGACAGATTTGTTGGTTCTTTTGGCAGTCCATGATATATTCAATAGTCATCTCCAGCACCACAATTCAAAAGTATCAATTCTTCTCCTGTTTCCCTTGTTCAGTGTCCAGCTTTCACAACCATATGATGCAACTGAAAATACCATGGCATGAGTCAGACGCACCTTTGTCTTCAATGTGATATCTTTGCTTTTCAATACTCTAAAGAGATTCTTTGCCACATCTTTTCCCAGAGCAACGTGTCTTTTGATTTCTTGATTGCTGCTTTCATGGGTGTTGATTATAGAACCAAGTAAAGCAAAATCATGGACAACCTCAGTCTTTTCTCCATTTATCATGAAGTTGCATACTGACCCAGTTGTGAGGATTTTTGCTTTGTTGATGTTTAGTCACAATACATACTGAAGGCTATGTTCTTTGATCTTCATCAGTAAATGTTTCAAATCCTCTTCACTTTCAGCAAGCAGAGTTGTGTCATCTGCCTAACGCAGGTTGTTAATGAGTCTTCCTCCAATCCTGATGCCAAGTTCTTCCTCATAAAGTCCAGCTTCTCAGATTATTTGCTCAGCATATAAATTGAAGAGATACAGTGACGGTATACATCCCTGACGCACACCTTTCTCAATATTAAACCACGCAGTGTTTCCTTGTTCTACGTGAACAACTGCCTCCTGGTTCATGGACAGATTCCTCATGAATACAACTAGGCGCTCAGGTATTCCCATTTTCTGAAGTATTATCCACACTCTGTTATGATCCTCACAGTCAAATGCCTTTGTGTAGCCAATAAAACATTGATTGACATCTTTCTGATACTCTCTGCTTTTGGCTAATATCCACCTGACATCAGCAATGATGTCCCTGGTTCTCCACCCTCTCTTGAAACTGGCTTTATTTTCCAGCTGTTCCCTATCTATATACTGCTGCAGTCACTTTTGAATTATCTTTAGTAAAATTTTGCTTGTGTATGATATTAATGATATTGTTCAATAGTTTCCACATTTACTTGGAGCCCCTTTTTTGGGAGTAGGCACAAATAAGGATCTTTTCCAGTCAGTTGGCCAGGTGTAGGGCACTGCCTAGAGAGGCAGTTTGCCCCAGGGCCTATCTAGGCTCCCTTGGAGAACTAAGGCTTGTTCCCCAGGCAGTCACCTTTGCCCTACATCCTGGAACTCAGGGTTGTCAAGCTCCCCAAGATGGCTCTGGCATCTATTCCCTTGCCTCTGGCCCCTCGACACCAATTGGCTGTTTCCAAACCCCAGAACAGCTCTTGACTGGACTGTTCTGGAACCACCCCTGATTGGCTACTTCTACAAAACCAAATTTGAATACCCCCTCTGATTGGTTGAAACCCGTATGAGGTGACTGCCTCTGATTGGTCCCCGGAAAGCCCCAGAAGAGTATATAAGGGCCGCACACGGAGCAGTCTGGGTCCATTCTGTCAACTGGGACAGACAAGGAAGAAATAAAGAGCTGTTGGAGCAGAGCACTGGGAGTCTTCATTGGGAAGAAAAGAAGCAAGGAGCTGCCATGGGCAGAAGCCTCTGAGCCTGCCTTTCTCAAGGCTTCTCAGAGTAGCTGTGGACATAAGCCTCCTTTCCGGGCAACGCGGCTCCTGGGTGCCCAGCTCCCCCTCACCAGAAGATGGGTCTTTGGCTGCTGGTTCCTGCTCATGGCCAGAGTGAGTCCAGTGGCAGGGCAACGTCCCACAGCCAGGTAGCTGTTTTCCAAATCTCTTGGCATAAACATGTTAGCACCTCCAGTGCTGCATCTGTTTGTTGAAACATCTCTATGGTATTCCATCAATTCCTGGAGACTTGTGTTTCACCAATTCCTTCAAGGCAACTTCCACCTCATCCTTAAATACCATTGGTTCCTTTTCATAGGCAACCTCTTGGTTGGTCATCTACCAATTCTTTTTTGTATAATGTCTCTCTGTATTCCTTCCATCTTCTTTTGATGTTTCTTGCATCATTTAATATTTTCCCTGTAGAGTCTTTCACTATTGCCACTCAAGACTTGAATTTTCTCTTTAATTCCTTAAGCTTGAAAAACACAAAGCATGTTCTTCCCTTTGGTTTTCTGTCTCCAGCTCATTGCATATGTCATTATAATATTTGTTTTTGTCTTTTGAAGCTTCCTTTTGAAATCTTCTGTTTAGTTCCTTAACTTCATCATGCATTCCTTTTACTTTACCAGCTCAACATTCAAGGGCAAGTCCTAGAGTCTCTTTTGACATCTAATTTAGTCTTTTTTTCTTGTCTTTTTAATAACCTTTTGCTTTCTTTTTTTTTTTTTTTTTTTTTTTTTTTTTTTTTTTTTTTTTTTTTTTTTTTTTTTTTTTTTTTTTTTTTTTTGTGTGTGTGGTACTGGGGGTTGATCCTGGGGCCTCATGCCTGCATGCTTTGCAAGTGCTGGACCACTGAGCTGCAGCCCCAGCCCTTTTATTTTTTTTCCTTACTTCCTGAGACAGGGACTCTCTAAGTTACATAGACTTCCTCTAGTCTCAAACTTGCAATCCTCCTGGCTCCGCCTCCCAAACCGCTGGGATTACAGACGTGCGCCACCACGCCAGCTGACCTTTTGCTTTCTTCATGAATGATATCTTTTTTGTCATGCCACAACTCATCTGTTCCATCATCTTAGGTAGCACATATACTAAAGTTGGAACAATACAGAGATTATCATTGCCCCTGCGCAAGGAAGACATGCAAGTTTGTGAAGTATTCTATATTTAAAGAAAAAAATAAATATTATATGACAGCCAGGCACAGTGGTGCATGCCTGGAATTCCAGTGACTCATGAAGCTAAGGCAAGAAGAGCGCAAGTTCAAGGCCAGAGGCAGCCTGCAACTTAGCAAAACCCTGTCTCAATATAAAATACTTAAAAAGGGTTAGAAGTATGGCTTGGCAGTAGAGCACTTGGCTAGCATACCCTGGGTTCAATCTTCAGTACGTCAAAACAGAAAAAAAAAAGTACTAGATGAGATTTTTATGTTAGTTAATTTTTAAATCATGGTAAATAGATACTTTCAAATCTCAGGGGCATTGATTTATTGCCAAAGCTGACTCCAGAAGAACTAGTCAACTTAAACAGAACAGTAAATATGAAAGAAACTGAGGAAAGACTCAAGAGAACTGCCTCGATTTCCAGTGAAATCTTCTGACTTTTTAGGGAACAGATAATCCTCGTGTTATATAAACTGTCTCAAAGCACATAAATAACATGACTAACAAGGCAGACACGTGTACACACATCATCTACTCTACCTCCATCCCCATCGTTACACATATTTGTACACATACACACACATAAACACAACTAATCTCACTTTATAGATACAAACATTCAAATCTGGCACTGAATTAAAAGAATAATCCTCCATAAACAAGAAGAATTGAGCTTGGAATAAAAGACTGATTTAATATTTAAGCCTATTCATTTAAAAACATTAAGTTTGTCAAGAAAGAAAAATCTATGATAATTTAAATAGATATTGAAATGCATTTCATAAATTTTAAGTCTAAGTCTATAGTTCACAGAAAAGGAGCAATTCTTGAAAAGGACACAAAAATTAACATCAAAAACTAACATGACCCAAGGCAAACAACTAAATACAACCTAAATGAATAAAATAATCTTGTTGTTGTTAGGTGCCATCGAGTCATATTTGACTCATAGCGACTCTCATAGGGTTTTCAATGGCTGATTGTTTCAGGATTGCCTCAGGAGTGGATTGCCACATCCTTCTCCCAGGGAATTGAACTCAGGACCTCAAAGACTGCAGAGCAATGCTCTACCAACTGAGCTAATCCCAGCCTCAAAATAATCTATTTAAGCATCTAAATAGAAAAGAAAACATAAATGTACAAAAAAGCCACTAGCTTTTCCCTATATCATTAATAATCCATTAAAAATATGATGAAGTAGCCACCAATTTGGGTAATAAATAATGAGATATATAAGACCTATGAATAGCTGTTAAATGTATGAAACCTGCAAAAAATCCCTGATATATGAAAGGTAATATATGACACTATATTCCTGTTGATGTTGTCTACTAATCATAGGAATGATAATAAAAACTCAGTTTACTGCGCACATAGTATGTGCTTTAAGAGAAGCAAGCTGCCATGTTGTGGGAGCATTTAGGCATTCTCTGGTGGGGTTCATGTGGTAAGAAACAAAGAGGTATGGCCAACAACTAGCAAGGAACTGAGGTGTGCCAACAACCACATGAGTGAGCTTGGAAGCAGATTCTCCAGCTCCAGTAGAGCCTTTAGATGACTGTAGCACTGGCCATCAATTTCACTGCAACCTCATTGAGGATGCTCAGTCAAAACCACCCAGCTAAGTTCCTCTCAGATGACTGAAATTGGGAGAGATGAAATGTTTGTTGTTTTAGGCTACCATCTTTTATGGGTTAATTTTTTTACACAGGAATAGGTTACTAATGCAATGATGGTGTAGGAAAATAATACCAGGCAGACAAGATGACAAGACTAAAAGCTATTTGGCAGCCTAAGAGAGAAATGCTGCAGACTAGGATCAAACCATTAATCACAGAGATGAAAAAGAAGTCCAATACAGAGAAAGTAGAAGAAATTCTTATTTGAGGAACTGTTACTCAGGTGTAAAAGAATGATGAGGAAGGAACTAAGGATTGTCTTCTGTTTCTAGTTTAGAAGACTGAGTGGGTGATAAAACCATTAACCAAAAGAGAGAAAACATACAAAAGAACTAGGTTTCAAAAATAGGGAGGAAGAAGAAAGGGAACGAAAACCAGCTGGGAGTAATAAACCCAGTAAAAATCTTACTTTGCTATGTGGGGCCCATTGTATGAGATGCTACAGAGGTGTCAAGGAGGATAAAAATTGGAAGTATGCCAACAGACTTAGCATTTAGGAGGCACTTCCTGTGGTGTGACAGGAGAAAATACAGAGCATTGAAGGAAGAGCTGGGAAATAAATAGAAGTTGACTGGATGCCAATAGTTTTGAAGGACTCTTTCAAGAAATCTGACCTTTTACCCTTTGACTATCAATTTCAAATCAAAATATATGACAATAAGTGTTTTATTTCCAGAAACGCTTCATCACAATGAACAAGAATATGATTAGCAAAATAATTGGAATGTATGAGTTTTTAAAATACATTTTTCTGCCACTTTCTTATTTTTCTGTCAAATTCATACAGTCTTTTTGACATGTGTGTTAACAGTAGTTAAAGGGTTAAGGAAAGGAGGGAAAGTGGTAGCTTTCTAGGAGTGAAAAATTGAGGGAAATGTTTTGTTTATATGTTTGGTTGGTTATTGTTTGGTTCAATGGCTCTTTCATTCCGTTTTAGGACTAAATTTAAGCAAAGTAAATTGAAGGAAAGGAGCCAAAAGAGTCGAGAGAAATTGAAGCTCTCAATTAAAAAAAAAAAAAAAAAATAGCCCAAGCACAGTGGCATACTCCTTTAATCCCAGCAACTCGGGAGGCAGAGGCAGGAGGATTGTGAGTTCAGGGCTAGAGGCAAACTGGGGCAATTTAGCAAGATCTTCAAAATAAAATGTAAAAGGGGGCTTAGGGTGCAATAAAGTCTAAATGAGGCCCTGAGTTCAGCCCCCAAGTACTGGAAAAAAAAAAAAAAAAAAAAAAAAAAAACAGTGATTGATGTATGCAGAGCCCAGTGATAGGGATGGGATGGATGTTACTGACTTTAGTCTTACAGCAGAAGGGAACCTTCCCTTCATTTAAAGTGAGAGGGAAGGGCTAGGTCATGAACACAGGGTGAAGTTTAGAAACAGAAGGAAAAAATGTAGATGGGATTTCTGTGCAGTTGATCAATTTTCTCTGGAAAGTAAGACCACCAGAATGAAAGTCTTGCAGAAGTTGATGGAGGTTAAGCACATAGTAACAGCTGGGAATATCACTTTAGAGAATCAAAGTGATTGCTAAGCAATGCTGAGAACTCAACGGAGTTTAAAAACCAAAATTCCTTAGCTGTGTCAATCAGCAAATGTATCTGATATCCTCCCTCAGTCCTTTGCAAAGAAAAGTAAAAAGATACTACTAGATTTTCTTGGAATACTTAACCTTAACACTCAAGAGCAGAAGTATCGTTGATGTTATTAGGTGCAGTCGAGTCATGTCCGATTCATAGAGACCCTATGTATAACAGAATGAAACACTCCCCAATATTGTGGCATGCCCAGCACTATGTCAGTGCTTCTCTGCTATTATTCTTAGGGTTTTCAATGGCTGATTGTTTCAGGATTGTTTGGAGACTGGGTTGCCCGGTCCATCTCCAATTTTTGTGGTGCTAAGGATCAAACTCAGGGCCTCAGAGCCCGCAGAGCAGCACTCTACCAAGTGAGCTAAACCCTTACCTGAATTTAACAGAAAAAATACCTAGAAAGAGACATTCTCAAATTTAGAAAAGCCTAGTTCATTGAGATGTTGGTGTTCTGTGCTTGCATGCTGGAAACACAAGAGAGAAATGTGACAAAGGCAAATAGAATAACCACTACCAAAAACACTGACTGACAATAAATAACCCTATCACTACATGTATTTGTCCCAAAGAATATTGAATGCTACCTCCATTCATTATGTAAGTGCTGAAAGCCAAAGAAATCTCTTGGTGGTGGAGTTGATTTTTATTCTAGAGTAATATCTAGAAAAAACTGAAAGTGATTCCTCAATATCAGGATGGGAGAGACTTTTTAAAAGGGATTTCTAGCTAGTACTACAGTACTTACTTCCAAACCTTAATAGTTAAGCTGGAGGTTATTGTTGTTGTTGTTGTTAGGTGCTGTCAAGTCATATCTGACTCATAGTGACCATGAATAGGGTTTTCAATGGCAGATTGTTTCAGGATTGCCTTGAGAGTGGGTTGCCACATCCTTCTCCCATTTTTGCGGTGCTGGGAAGCGAACTGGGGACCTCAGAGACTGCAGAGCGGTGCTAAATCCCAGCCCCAGAGGTTATTAGGTGTGGATTATAAAATCAAAATGTGGCATAAATCAACTTAATGTCGTTTCAGAGTTTCTCTTGGAATCAAGGCCTTGATTATGTCTGGTGCCTGTAAATAAAACTAAATACACAACCCATCAATAACTACCTTTTCATTTCTTTACTGTTGGTTATTTGCGATGTTAGAAAGAAACTGGAATGGAGTTTCTGCTTAAGGGGTTGGAAAACAGGTTAGAAATTGCCATTCATCCACCATCCAAGGCTTTAAAGTTAATTCCTAAATAAGGAAAACTGACCACAGTAGACAAGGAAAAATATTCATCCTCAGAATTTCTCCCTTTGTTTAAAGGGAGAAAGTGAAAAGAAAAGTAAAAAGCAGGTTTTAGTGTGTAGATGTGTGTTAAAAGTTCAAGTCAAAGGAGGTCCAGTTCTAAGAGCTTGGGCCTTCAATTATGTATTGCAACTAGATGCTGCCACCTAGTGGATGCACCCTTAGCCCTTCTTTTATTTTTATATTTTGAGACAAGGGTCTCACTAAATTGTGCAAGATCTCCTCTGGCCTCGAACTTGTGATCCCCCTGCCTCCACCTACCAGGTAGCTGGGATTACAGGCTTCTGCCATCATGTCCAACAATTTATTGTTTTAATTAATACTGATAGCTAAGGTTGGATGTTGTTGTTGTTAGGTGCCTTCAAGTAGGGTCTGACTCAAAGCAACCCTCATAGGGTTTTCAATGGCTGATTGTTTCAGGATTGCTTCAGGAGTGGATTGCCATGTCCTTCTCCAGTTGAATAAGTAATAGAGAAATTTTATCGCAGAGCGGAGCACATAAAAGCAATTTCAAACCATTCTACAACAGGTGGTTATGTTGCAATAGTAGGAAGATGACACTTTCAATAAACAGAACCATGTGAACAGATTGGACTCCTGTATTTCCATTCCCTTCAGACTTCCAGTGAAAACACTATCCTAATAATACTGTTTTTAGGCCGATGATCCCAAAAGTTTCCTCTTTTAGAATAAGATAATAATTATGTAGTGCAGAATGATTTTTTTAATGTAACTGGGCCAATAATGTAGCCTGAAGTAAATACTAACTCCTTTCTTTTTTTCAGATTTTATAAAGTCAGGTATGTGTTAATATGTGCTAAATACTGCCTAGGATATAAAGAACCAGCAGGAACTTTCATTAAGAAATTGGTCTTTCTCTTAAAAATAGTAATCAAAAAGACTCTAGTTAAATCAAAAGAAGTAAGGAATACAATATTGTTGCCTCTTTGTTTTTGTGAACTGGTCAAGTGTGAACTAATGAAGAAAGTCAGTAATGAGAGTAAAGAACAACAGACATTCGGTTCACCTAACAGTACCTTTGATTCCCATTTCCTTTTACACTTACCCTATATTGACATCTCATCTGCTTTGCACACACTGCCAAAACATAGCTAAGAATTCAAAATCTAATGAAACTTTAGCATAATCGTGTTTAAAGCAATGTCCATGGACATAGCTTTCAAGTCCCTTGCGACTACAGTTGTGTGTTCCACTTCCCTGTTAGAACAGTAGTGCTAGTCTAACATTACAGTGTCTACAGTGCTACAGTAATCACATGACTCCAGAGATACAACTGTGAGCTTTATGGGTGTAAGTCAATTACATATCCATAAGCTTTTAAAATTAAATGTGTCTGATTTGGTTTTGAAAAATTGGGCTACTGGAAATAAATGCTTTGCTCTCCAGGACCAACTGTTCACTTTGTAAGGAACTCTGTGACTGAAAGGTTAATGTTAAAACAGCTGAAATAGATCAAACCCCTTACAGAGCAACCTTTCTACATTGCTTGCTCCAGAGTCAACCACAAGCATGTGTGATAGACAGCCTTTTAGAAATGCCCCGTCCATGAGAGAAATCAGCAGTTAGCTTCTGGTTTTTAAACTGCACATACTGAGATACTATAACACCCAGAATCACATTTCTGTTGCTGTCCATGTTTTTTGCTTGGAATATGAGTATTAGGATCCATTTCTGTGAAGGTGTAGCTTTACCTATAGGCATGAAAGGCAGCATTAAGTTACTTTTTTTTTTTTTCAGTACTGGGAGTTCAACCCAGGACCTCCTGCTTGCATGCTCTGCAAGTGCTGGACCACTCAGCTGCATCCCCGGCCCATTTCTTTTACTTTTTGAGACAGGGTCTCGCTAAATTACTCAGACTACCTCTGGTCTTGAACTTGCAATCCTCCTGCCTCCGCCTCCCAAGCCGCTGGGATTATAGGCATGTGCCACCACGCCCAGCTAAGTTACCTTTTCTAGACAATCTACATATACTCATTTTTAGACATTTAAGTAAATAGAAAAAAACTTGATAAGTGATAGAATTCAAGATGCTTTCATCTTTTTTAAAGCAATAGGGTGTCATTGCTAAACTCAGGAAAAACATAGATTTGAGAAAAACATGTTATTTTTAAAAAGAAATTTAAAGCAAGATAATATATTGCCCTAATAAAGTGTGGGGGCTGGGTTTAGCACAGTTGGTAGAGTGCCATTCTGCACTCTCTGAGGCCCTGGGTTCGAACCCCAGAACCGCAAAATCAGAAAGACCTAGCAACCCACTCCCAAAACAACCCACCATTGAAAACCCGATGAATAGCAGAGAAGCACTAACATGGTGCCAGGCACTAACAGGTGCCTGTTGTACATAGGGTCAGTACGAGTTGGACCCAACTTGACAGAACAACAATAAAGTGTATTACAAAGCTAAAATAACCAAAATAGTGTGGCACCAACTAATAGAACATCTGGAAATATTCCCAATCAGTATGTGACAAAATTAACATTTCAAATAAGGGGAGAAATGACGGATTATCCAAAAACGAATGTTAGGATAGCTGGCTAATAAATTAGGGGAGAAGGGGGAACTAAATCAATTATCTCATACCTGAAACCAAAATAAACTTGAAGCAAATTAGCATTTAAAGTTTTTTTATAACAAAAAAAGAGAATTTTTCATAAAATAACTACAGTAAAGGAAAATGCAGATGTATTTTATAGACTATTTAGATTGAAAAGAACTTTTTAATCAGAGTACCAATGAATGATAATGTAAAAGAAATGATAGATTCAATGAAAATGTTAAAAATGTAAACTTCCATAGACCAAGAAATATCACAAAAATCATAGAAAAAGTAACTTTTAAAAAATGTTTTATTGGCATTTTTGACAAAGAATTAATATCTGTAATATTAAATAAGACCTTTGAATCAATAAAAGACAAATATCTTGCTTTTAAAAAGAGCCTAAGACATGAACAGATAATTTGTAATACGGCTAAACAAAAACATAAAGACTGAACCTCCCTGATAATCAGTTGTTTGGATCTAACTCTGCTTGACAGCACCTAACAAGATCAAGACATGACACCAAAATGCAATATGGCATACCAGATTGGATACTAGAAAATCAAAAGGACATGGCTGGGAAAGCTGGTAAAATTTTAAGGTCTTTGGTTTAATTAACAATATTGCAGCAATGTTGATTTCTTAGTTTTGATTGTACGATGGTTATGCAGGGCTGGGGTTTAGCTCAGTTGGTTGAGTGATCCTCTGCACTCTCTGAGGCCCTGGACTCCATCCCCAGCACCACAAAAATGGGAAAAAGATGCAGCAGCCCACTCTTGAAACAGCCATTGAAAACCCTATGAGGGCGTAGGGAATTATCTGGACACCTCAGAGGTGGACCAGGAGGGTGCCAGGTCCCAGGCCCACTTAGTCCAGGCCAAGGTATGGCCCCTCCCAGATCCTGCCCTGTTCCTGCCACCTCTGGTTACCCTTAGCCCAGGAATCTAGACTGGGACCTATTTGACTCCCTAAGAGCTAATCTACCTAAATCACCTTAGGTTTACCTTTCACCTGTGGTCTCTCCTTAACCTATTACCTCTCCCATCGAGTAATTTGAGATGGCCCCCAAACAGCCCAGCTCTGATGTGGCCTTTTCCAGCCTGATTGGCTGCCCAGAGCTATCCAATTGGTTATTAATGAAAGGTCAGTGATTGGTCCAGTCTGCACTTAACCCCCAAATTGTAAGTGCAGTTTTCCAAGTCCTCACATGGAGAGCTACACCTCTGGCAAGAGCCTCTCTCTGATTGTTTGCACCCTAGTTCACACCCCCACCTAGAGTGTACGTAAGTAAACCACCAATTACCTCAAGTGTCTATTTGTTTCTTCCTGATCTCCTTGACTCTGATTGTTACACCCTGCACCTGATTTTGTCGCTTCAATCATCCTGACCTTCAATCAAGCCATCAAGAGGCAAGGCTCCGAGGGTCAAGAAAGAAGACCTCGAGCAAGCCAAGAAGAGCTCTCAAACCCCCACCCCGGGGAGGATATGAGAGGAGAAGATGACTGGCAAGAGGCAACATCCTCGGACCATCGGCGCAGCCAGAGAGGAAATCAAAGTTGTTTGGCACTCTACTATAGAGTTGTTATTCCACCGTAGCAGCAGTAACCTGTGCTGTCGGCTTGCAAGCTTTAGGCTCTCCTGCAAAGGAGCAGCTTAATAAAGTTCCTGTTTGTTTTATATAAGAAGGCCTCCCAAGGTCCTTCTTGGTGCCACCGACCAGCTCTTGCCTGCCCCTGAGGGTCCCCAAGTGTACTGGTGTTGTGGGGAAGCTCTGTGGTCTTTTGCTGGGTTGGAGCGGACCCCAATGTGAGGGTCACTATGAGTCGGCCCAACTCCACAGAACCTAACAACAACATGGTTATGCAAGATGTTAACCATAAGGGAAGCTGAAGGAAGAGTATATGAGAACTCTGCACTATGTATGCAACTGTTTTGTAAGTTTTAAATTATTTCAAAATTATAAATAGAAAACAAAATTTGATGGCATAAAATAATGACCATTTATCAGGCTCATGTGCCGTCTATGGATTAGGAATTTCAGGGCAACAGTAGAAGAGTTTGTCTCTGCTCCATCACGAATGGGGCCTTGGCTTGCTAAGGCCTCTGTTGGCTGGAGACGTCTGGAGCAGCAACACCAGGCCATCTCTCTAGCCTTAGCTGTTCTCCATGTGGCATTTGCTGGATCTGAAATGCCCACAGTTGCTTCTTTATTCACAGCTTTGGTGCCTGCACTGACACAGGTGAAGCAGTTGGTTTATCAGTTTCCTAAGGGCATTGCAGCAAATTGCCACAGGCTAGGGGGCTAAAAGAGATAGCAATTTATCCTCTCACAGTTCTAGAAACTAGATAGCTGAGATCAAGATGTCACCAGAGCATTTCCTCTGAATCCTTCCTTGCATCTTCCTAGCTTATGTGCCTCTCAGAAACCCTTGGCATTCCTTGGCTTATAGCTACCCCACTCTAATCTCTGCCTCTACCTACACATGGCCTTCTTCCCTGCATCTTTGTTTCTATGTCTTTGTGTCCTCTTCTCTTCTGATTTTAGGATACAATGCTGGATTTAGGTCCCACCATACTCCTTTATGACTTCATCTTAACTAATTACATCGGCAAAGACCCTATTTCCAAATAAAGTCACATTCTGAAATTCCAGGTAGACATGAATCTGAGGGGGAAACTACAAAAGTCACTACAGCCATCAGCCAGCAAGCATCATTTTCTTTCTGTACAGCCTCACCACACAACCTGCCTGGAATTTCTCACAGCATGAGAGCCACAGGTGGTCTGACCTCTTACATAAAGGACTGTTTTCTTCTATGTGAGTCTTCTAAGAACAGAAGCAGGAATGCTGCCTTCTTACAGGCTAGTGGAATAGTATTGCTTTGGCTATAATATGGCAGTCAAAATTATCTGAGGTTAGCCCAAACTGAAAAGGGACAGACAAATATATTCCATCTCTTAATGAAGAAAAGACCAAAAACACATAGATAGCAGCCATCCTGGAAACAAGCTACCACACAGATTACCACTGACATCAAAAGAGGCTCTTCAGATACAAATTATCATATGGGGTAGATGTAAAAAAAAAAAATCCAATTTTATCTCATGTTTATTCTTTAAGATATGCATACAGAGTTACACTAAACATGGCCCAAAGACAACCAAAATATTAATGATTATCTTTGCATGTTGAGACGTTAGGTGATAATTCTTTTATTTTTGTTACCAATATTTTCTAAGATAGATTACCATATGTTACTTCTGTAACAAAGTAGAAGAAGCAGAAAATAATTATCTATAATTTTAATATAGACATGCTAACATTTTTTGGTGTTTCAATTAGGAAATACAAATAGCAAGACAACTTTTAATAAGGTCACTCTAGCTACAGCTCTAACAAGTAGAAACCTGGAAAGGTTCATTTGTCTTTAAATCCTTCAATATAGAAGGGGCAACCCACATGGAGTGCCCACCTTCTTAAGGAGAAACACCTGGTACACTGTAAACCCAAATCTCAAAAGCCCTAGCAGCCTCTGAGCTCTCAATGATGGTTCCAGAAAGAAATGAACCCAAAGGAATGCTATCCCCATCACAGCTCCATGCTAAGCTGGGGATGTAGCTCAGTAGCACAGTGCTCATCTAGCATGCACAAAGCACCCTGCACTCCATCCCCAGCAATTGGGGGAAAAAACTCTGTGTTAACCTATTTTAATCACCTGAGTAGGGTTCTCAGAATTCTAAAATGTTAGACATTTACTTCACAAAGGACCAAAGGATCCCAATGTTCTCCGAGCAGTCAGAGGTCCTGCTTACAGCTACTTTGCTCAAGCAGAACTAGAAGACCACCTATATGATGCACAGTAAAGGATTCCAAGAGTGTCCTGCTGAAAATTATCAACTGCTTTCCATCCCTAATATTTTCACCATCACATATGTGAGTTAAAGGTTATACAACTCCATAATATTTTCATTTAAAAAGAATACTCACAAATATGCATATAAACAAGGGAGGGAAATAGAAATATATGTGCAGAATAAACTGGCTGATCTCAAGAAGTAGACTGTGAGAAAACAGGAATCAGGACAAATCAGTGATAGATGTTTATCAAAGGGATTGGACAGGCCTGAGTGATACAAGACTGGAGGATACTCAGGAGTCAGAGGACTATCCCCACAAAGTACTCTCTACAGGGATCCCAGGGCTGGGATTTGGCTCAGTTGGTAGAGCGCTGCACTGCAGTCTCTAAGGTCCTGAGTTCAATTCCCAGCACCGCAAAAATGGGAGAAGGGCCTGGCAATCCACTCCCAAGGCAATCCCAAAACAGTCTGCCATTGAAAACCCTATGAGGGTCGCTATGAGTCAGATACGGACTCGATGGCACCTAACAACAACAACAACAACACGGATCCCAATGGGGCTGGGTTTAGCTCAGTTGATAGCAAGCTGCTCCGCACTCTCTGAGGACCCGGGTTCCATCCTCATCATCACAAACATGGGAGAAAGATGTGGCAATCCACTCCCGAAGCAATCCCAAGACAATCAGCCATTGAAAACCCTATGAGGGTCGCTATGAGTCCTACTCGACTCAACAGCACCTAACAACCACCACCACCACAAAGGTATCCCAGAAGGACCAGAAGGAAAGACAAAGACATACTGAGTCTATTTCCCAGTTTCTCCTGGCCCCTTCCCCTACCCTTGAACAAGTATAAACTCTTAAAGACCCTTAAAATCAGCCTATGCTCCAAGTACTTCCCTATAATTCTAGTTAATGTGATCCCCTAAAGAAGAATCAATCTTGGAGCAAAGGGGAAAAATTGGCTTGAGAATTTAACTGAGATTAAAAACAAAATGAATGGCAACTCCATCTACTTACCAACAGTCTCCTCAGATGCAGTAGTCAAAGACAAAAACTTCTTTGTATTCTCCATTTCCTCACTGCTTTGCAAGGCTTCACTATTTTTTGCAGACTAATGAAAGAAAAATTAAAGTTTAAACCTGAGAAAAGAAAGCAACTGTACTCATTGACTTTTAATCTAGTTCTCAGTCATGTACTATAAGCAAGAAGGCTCAAGACATTTACATTCCTTCTACTAGGAAATCGGTTAATGTTTCCTGTATCCACAAAATTCTGTCAATAGGCTTACCCAGAAAGAGTTGAAGTATATGTCCACTATATACAATAATTACCTTGTTTAAAGTATTGTATTAATAAGCTGTTGTCGCTGTAATGGAAGAACCAACCCAAACAAACTTATAGGGGAAGAGATTTATTGGGAGCTCACAGAGAATTAGGCCATAACGGCAGCAATGCAGGCATGGTGGCGGTGGAAGTAGAGCCTGTGGTAGATGACCTCACTATATGGTGGAACAGGAACATAGAAACCAGGGCTGCAAGTCCATGGTAAAAACCACCAAAAGCCTGCCACCAGAGAGCTATTTCCACAAAGCAAGAATCCTACCTCCAAAGTTTCATTACCTCCCAAGACAGGGCCACCAGCTGGGAACCAAATGACCTGATCTCTGGGCAATATTTTAGATCTAAACCAAAATACTCCACCCTTGGCCCCCAAAGGTCATGGTTACCCCATAAGGGAAAATGTATTCAGTCCAATTTCAAGACTGCTCAACTCTTAGCACTCAACTTAGAACTGTGTTCAAAAGTCCAAGGCTCCACTGAGACCTAAGGCAAATTTAGCTATGAATGCCTAAAAAACAAAAAACAGGCTAAATACTTCCAATATCTAATGGTACAGAGTACAGGACAAATCAGTGATAGATGTTTATCAAAGGGGTTGGACAGGCCTGAGTGATACAGCATGGGAGGATACTCAGGAGTCAGAGGACTATCCACACAAAGTACTCTCTACAGGGATCCCAGGGCTGGGATTTGGCTCAGTTGGCTCTTTCCAAAAGGAAAGAATGGGGGGCACAGAAAGGAAAGACTGGTCCATAGAAAGATCAATATCCCACTGGACAAGCAATATCTGTTGGTTTAAGTCTGGCATCTGCAAACATACCACCTGGCATCTGGTATCTGGTGTCATCTGGACTTGAACAGGTTTGGGTGGCTCCACCCCTCTGGCCTTGTCTTAAATGGCCTCCTGGGCTGGTTCCATTCTTGGCCACAGCTTCCCTCAGCAATCACTTCACTTTGCTGGCATCTTCAACATCCGGGGCTCAAAACTTCACACATCACCCCTTCAAGGGCTCCGTGCAGGGCACTCAATTCTGGTACATACTGCCTAGACTCACAGGCAATCTTCTGGAACCTTGGTGGCAGCCTCCATAACCCCTTAGCTCATACTGTCTGCATGCCTGAAAAACCAGCACTACATCATAAAGTTTTGTTGTAGGCTTGAGAGGTATCTTCACCTTTTAAACCACAGCTGCAACAGCAGCCTCTGTCTGACCATGCCAAGAAATCATTTCTCTGGGTGACCTCTTTTAGGGAGTGCAACTGGGACACAGCTTTTCAGACACTCCCTTTTGACAAGGGCCAAACTTACAATGTCCAAAAGAGTCTTCATTTTCCTCTAAAACTCTGTGAGTCCCATTTGCATTTCTATCTGCAGAGGTGTTCTGGTCTTCCTTACTCTCACCAGAGCTGGCCCTCAAGCCCTCCAGGGATTTTCTCACTCGCATCTTCAAACTCTTCCAAATTCCCTCAAGTTCCCTCAAATTCCCACAAATAAGTTCCAAAGGCTTAAGAACCACATAGTTAGCTTCCCGCACAGCAACTACTCAACTCTCTAGTGCCAATTTTTTGTGTTAGTTAGCTGTTGTCACTATACCAGAAAAACCAACCCAAACAAACTTACAGAGAAAGGGGAGTATTGGGAGCTCACAATTAGATAACTGGTCCATAATGGAGACAAGGTGGGTATGGGGGAAGCAGCAGCAGGGCCTAAATAACCTCACAACATGGTGGATCACGAACAGAGAGAGACCAGGGCTGCAAATCCTGGGTAAAAACCTCCAAAAACCCACCCCTGGGAGCTACTTTTGCAAAGCAAGAATCCCACCTCCAAAATTTCATAGCCTCCAAGGACAGCACCACCAGCTGGGAACTAAGTGACATAAATTCTAGAGGACATTTTACATCCAAACCATAACAAATATCTTCAATTTCTGTTAGATATTTTTATAACTAATAGATAACCCAAAGGTATACCATCAAATTGAAATTTCAGACATTTCAAGTTTGGTACTATATTTTATTATGTTTACACTTATAAATCTTATTTCAAAGGAAATAAATACTTGCTTTGAGTTTTAATAAGAAGTAATAGACTACCTTATTCTGCTTTTATAGACATCACAGTTTAAAACACTGTATTTTGGATGTTGCTTTCTACCCATCCCAATGGTCTTCCCGGGAAATTTGTCAAAATGTACTCCTAATCATTTCATTCTTACTTCCTACTGCTGCCTAGGAAATTTCCTCTGAAAGCAGTAAACGATTAAGGATAACTTTGTCAAAAAGAGTCATTCTGTTATTACAAGGTTCCTTACCTTACAGGTACTCTCCTTTGAAGGGCAAAATTCAAATGAGTTAGTGCCAACATCTGGTCAATTTCAACCCCTCAATACTACAGAGAAGAAAAGGTTCACTAAGGCCAAGGAAAATTAAACAAGCACCAGAAATTTGTTGAGACAGAAGCAAATGGAGCATAGCCCAGGCCTCAGGTACTTTATAACTTCCCGAATAGATCTTCCCCAGCACAGGAAACAGTGAACTCCCCAACTTGTTTGTTACATAGTTTTACTTAATAATGCTAACTAGGGGATTACATTTTTGTGTACTTGTCTATTTATTCCCAGATTATGAGATTACTAAAGAAAAAGCAGACATACATACTTGATGAAAGTGGCAATCATTCTCCTTCCTATTCCAGAGATGGAGGAGCCCCAGCCTGACACTGGTAGATGTCTACTGGGCATGCCCACAGGAGAATGAACACGCCAGTGCAGGACCCAGGGTTGGAACACTGCAGACCAAGTTATCTCTCTGGCTCCAGAAAAACGTCCCCCTTGCACTCCTTCATACACACATATACCTCCACAAAACAAATCAATAAAGGCAACACTACCACAGTCTACCCTCTTCTTACTCATCTTAAAGGAAATTGTTTGTCAGTATATGGTTACACAATTCATACCTTAAGTTCTTCCCACAGCTTTGTTCTCATTTCTAGACTTTGCTTCTTTATTTGTTTTTCTCTATATTGTCTTTTTGCCAATATTTTATCAAGTCTGTTCATTTTATGAATAGCATCTTGAAGTTGAGAATCTAATTCTTTTGCCTTGGGATCATCTGTATTATGTTGAAAGTAGAAATAGGTTTGAAGTTTTGTTTTGATTTTACCTTTGGTTCATTCATTCAACAAATGTACAAATATTTATGGCTGATGGTAATAACTACTACATTGGTATCCTGTATCTAACTTGATTTACAAGATGTTTCTGTTTCTTTGTTGTTGTTTTGGTCTTTTGTTGGTTTATTTGTTTTAGGTTGGGTTTTCTGTTTCTTTGTTTATTGTTTTTTGTTTTGGAGACAGGGTCCCTTGAACTCACTATGTAGCCCCAGCTGGCCTCAAACTCACAACCCTCTGCCTCAGCCTCCTGAGTGCTGGAATTACAGATCTGCATCACTACAAGGTGCTTTCATATGATCCTTTCATATAATTATCTAACAACCCTGTGAAATAGACATTTATCTCTATTTTATATTTGAGATAATTGGGTCCTTCCAAAAGCTAATAAATTAAACACTGGACTCAGAAGTGGTTCTCTTGTGATTTTAAAGCCCAAATTTCTTCTCTTTCATTCTGCTATATCTTCCATATCCATTACTAACAAATAGGAAGTAAGGAATAAGTCATTGACTCTCTCCTAAAACTACTTCAAATTAACTGAAAGAAAAAGAATATACACAGATAGCTACAGTAAAAAATAGTATATCCTAAGCCACACAATCCCACGTGTCTGTCAGCTTGTTATGCTGTGGAGTTTGTGTGTTACTGCTCAGTAGTAGAGCATTTGCCTACCATACACAATGCTCTGGGTTCCCCAGAACTAAGGGAAAAAGAAAAAGAAAAAGAAAGAAAGAAAAGAAAAAACTGAAAATATTATAAAATTTATTTACTTGTTCACCTTACAATAATAAATGTTATTAATTCACTCTAACATAAACATCACCATTTTATGACAAATAACTATACTCTCCCAGAAATTAGTGAGAAGAGGTGCAATGCTTTAAAATTTTAATATATGGATTAACAGAGGACAGCTAGATTCTGATATTTATTCCTACAATCTATTCTAATTTGATGTTTTGATGGAAGTATATACAAAAAAATATGACCTCACAAAGATTTGTAGTTGGGAAAGGGAGGAGAAAAGTAATACTTTATCAGATAAATAGATTTTTTGATATTACACTAAAACTTGACTGCAGTAGTTTCTTATAGGTTAGTCACAATGTAGAATTTGTATAATCACATCTGCAAGATTTTTGAGGTCGTTCCATTAAAATTCATGGACCTATGTTTCATGCTGAATGGATCATTGACCCTGCATTGGTCACTCAGAAAATAGTGGTTAAGCCAGGCAAGGTGGCGCACACCTGTCATCCTAGTGACTCAGGAGGCAGAGGCAGGAGGATCACAAGTTCGAGACCAGAGGCAGTCTGTGTAACTTAGCGAGACCCTGTCTCAAAAAGTAAAAAAATGGGCTGGGGGGTGTAAATCATTGGCAAAGCATGCAAGCGAGAGGCCCTGGGTTCAACACCCAGTGTAGGGAAAAATTGAGAGGAAATTGGCAAAAACTCCCAAACTGGGAAAATGGCTTTTGAATATCTGGTTTGTAAATTAGAAATCTAGGGAAAATGAAAGTAACTTGGTTGCACGTTTGTACAAAACCCTTCCTGATTGGACAATTGGACTGAAAGCTGATTGGCTCAGGCCATTCCGTAGGCAAGCTATATTAAGAGCTGCGCTGCAGCAGCTCGATCCTTTTAGGCCTTTTAGGCCCTTCTTCGCCTTTTGCCCACACCATCGGCTAAGCAAGACCTTCTCGCCCGTTCCTGCCTGGACCACCGATGAGGAAACACCTCTCCTGCTGCTCTCCCCCGGACCTGTGGTGAGGAAAGAACCCCCTCCCATTGCAATCATCAATAAGGAAAGAACCTGCTCTCCATCTGATCACCTACAAAGCAACAGCTGTCTCCTCATGACCACCTAGATGACCAACACAGGTGTTTGCCCCTGGAAGGCAAAAGCACCTGAGGCTTTTCCTTTCTCCCGTCTCCTCCGGGTTCCCGAGGGCCGCAGGAGTCTGCGCCCCTCACCTGAGGGTCCCAAGTGAACTGTGTTTAGTATCTGTGTGCAGGGCGGCACTGCCCGTCCAAACCTCCAGGCCGGCTGGGAGGTGTGCGCCCCACATAGAGTTGGTGCCCGAACGTGGGGCCCAACAACCCAGTACCGAAAAAAAAAAAAAAAAGAAAAGAAAATAGTGGTTAACAGAATTATACAGACTTTCAAAGTATGAACATGTTTCATTATACAATATTCAAAGACTCATTATTTGTTAATATTACCATCAATTGTTATCAGAGAAGTGTTGGGAAACTATGAAGTTCATAGCAACATATCCAAGTTTTCCAAAATTCTAAGTTGCACTTGAATAATCAAATGTTAGCACCAGCAGAAAATACTATCAGTAGTTTTCCTGGGTATAAAAGGCTCACTTCCTCAAAAAATAAAATAAAATAAAAGCCAAACGCTCAAGTCTGAGTGATGCATTTTCTGTCAGTTGTTTTATCAAGTAAAAATGATGTTCCACTAAAAATGGCTAGTTCAGCTCTCAACTCAAGCTATCATGCAAGTAAGTTTCCTCGATACAACCTTCCCATTTTGGTACACACAAAATTGTTTTGTATCTGTTTCCCATTTTGCCCCATAGGAATTTTTTTTTTTTACGGTATGGGGGGTTGAACCCAGGGCCTCAAGTTTGCATGCTCTGCAAGTGTTGGACCACTGAGCTACACCCTCAGCCCATGTTTTTACTTTTTTTTTTTTTTGAGACAGGGTCTCACTAAATTATGCAAACTACCTCTGGTCTCAAACTTGCAATCTTCATGCCTCCTCTTCCTGATTCACTGGAATTATAAGGCATGCACCAGCACACCAGGCATGCCCCACAGGATATCAATATGGTATGCACTGGGTTAAGATTTAGTAAAATTAATATTTTCTACTGCTTCATCAAGGACATTCTTGGTGAAAACTGGCTATTTATTTTTCTTGCCAGGGCATGATTGCAAAGAATATAATTACTTTTAGCACAGTCCAATGTCATTCTCTTGATTCATATTGAGGCACAAGCAATTTTGCCCACCATTGCTTTCATACCATCAGTGTAAATGTCAATACAGTGGGCAAAAGGCAAATAGTATCTCAGTATTATTGTAAAACTATTGTTTATTTTATGGAGTCCCTTGCAAGAGTCTGGGAGATACCTCTATCCTCAGAGCTCTGCAAATCACATTTGAAAACCACTGTTCTAATTCAATCTGACAAGAATTAATTTGATACCATGATAAAAGTAGCTTTTAATATTTAAATGTTATTAATTTTGAGTGGGATTATCCCTAAAAGGCATTTATAAATTACAGGATACATTTTATTATATAATTTTAATCATCAAATTGACCCATAAATCATACTATAAGAAGCAAAAATACTCCCTACTTGATTAATGAAAAATGAGCACAATAATAATTACATTAAATGGCATATTTTATTATATTTCTAAATGTATTTAAGGACTCTTAGTATTCTTATTGGGAGAAGGACATGGCAATCCACTCCCAAGGCAATCCAGAAAACAATCAGCCACTGAAAGCCCTATGAGGGTCACTATGAGTTGGACACAACTTGATGGCACCTAACAACAAGTATTCTTATAAGTAAAAAGTGGTGATTGCTTTCTCACAAAAAGTATGTCACAGTTTTTGGCTTATTATTTCTACTGAGCTGATAAAAATACATGTAATTCTAACATTTTAAGTATAATGCCCATGATTTTCATTAGCCAATCAACTACTGATTGTCCTACCTGAACATTCAGGGATTATCTCATGTTGAACCAAGTCAAGATCCTCATTTGACCTCTGTGTGGCTGGTTTTATTTTTTCAGAGTATTTTGTCCACTTATCATCATCACTATTTCTTCTTTCTCTAGTACTACTGTTTTCTGAGTGGCTCTCTTTACTAGAATTCAACTTGCTTGTAGTATCAATCTACAAATAATTTCAAAAAAAATAGATTTGAAAAAATAATATACTTTCTTTTGCTAGTCTAAAGAACATTAAAAATATGTATTTTCAAAACTTTATACTTTTGAATATTTTAGTACTAATGGAAACATATGTGGAGACAAATACATACACTAGCATTTAAATATCTACAAATATAATACTTTTTAATTAAACATAATTTAACTGAAGAATCAAGTTTTATAACATTTACTCCAAGTATATACCATTCTTCTGCAGTCTCTGGCACTAATGCAGAAGGGCTGAAATCAGTCCTGAGGAGAGTTACTATCTCTGCCAGGCCCTAGGGATGAGGCAAGATAAGCCCTGCTCTTTGGCTTATGCTCAAATGGAGAGTCAGAAATCTAAAGCTGTGCTGTCCACATGTGGCTTTCAAATGGTGGAAAAGTGGCTAATATGAACTGAGACATGCTTCTAATGAGATTCTTCTCTTCAGAATCATGTGCTTTGCTTTTATGCTAGTCACAGTTTTCTATTTCATTCGGGTTTCCCTTCCCATTTTAGCAAAATTCATTTTGAAAACACCAGTTGGCACTGCTGTATTTTTCTGAGAGAGAACAAGAAAAGGCAGGAGAAAGCAGGGCTCACAGGGCTCTAAGACCTGCACATGGCAATGAGAGACACAAAAGAAGTAAATGCAGCCCAAGGGACAGGCCAGACCTCAGGAAGAGTCTGACACTTCTCAAAGGAACTCCCAGTGAAGGATCATCTGCTCCAGCCTTTGTGGCCTCCACATAGGAAGGTTTTCTTGTCTCCCTGTACAACAAGCTCAACTCTCTACAACTGCAATGTGCAGTCTCCTTATGAATCTCCAGGGCAGAAGATGAGAGGTTCTAAGAATTAAACTGGGTAATAATCTCTTGGCCTTACACAGGATATAAACCCAGAGGAACTGAGCTGAGTCAGTGGTATAATAATTGTTATGGTGTGAACCTAAAATGTCCCCCAAAGGTCATGCCCCACACATCTGTCAGTTTGCCGTGCTGTGGGGGCTTGTGTGCTATGAGGCTGAAAGCTATGCTGCTTTCAGCATAGAGAAACATTGTCAGGTATAGTGCCACAAAATGAGCCTCCCAGGTTGGAAGACACTAAAAAGACTACTAGGGAAGAGTTGCCTCCTCAAAATAGAGTCTACCTTAATGATAGAAATGGAGTAAATCCCCAGGGACCTCCATTTGCTGATGTGGCACAACTCAAAATGAGGAGAAACAACTGTAAACATCCATTAATAATTGGAATGTGGAATATACATAGTATGAATCTAGGAAAATTAGAAATCATTAAAAGAGAAATGGAGCACATAAACATTGACATTCTAGCCATCAGCGAGCTAAAGTGGACCAGTATGAGCCATTTTGAGTCAGATAATCATATTGTCTACTATGCTGAGAATGACAAATTCTGGGAATGACAAATGAGAAATTGAGTGCATTCATCACCAAAACAGACATCTCAAAATCTGTCCTGTAGTACAATGCTGTCAGTGATAGAATAATATCCAAACACCTACAAGGAAGGCTAGTTAATATGATAATTATTCAGATTTATACACCCACCATTAAGGCCACAAATGAAGATAAAGAAGATTTCTACCAGCTTCTGCAATACGAAATAGATCGAACATGAAATCAGAATGTACTGATAATTACTGGCGACTAGAATGCAAAAGTTGGACATGAAGAAGAAGGCTCAGTTGTTGGAAAATATGGCCTTGGTGACAGAAATAATGCTGGAGAACGAACAATAGAATTCTGTAAGAACAATGACCTTTTCATACCAAATACATTTTTTCACCAACATAAATGGCAACTATACACATGAACTTCATCAGATGGAACATACAGGAACAAAACTGACTACATTTGTGGAAAGAAATGATGGAAAAACTCCATATTAAATGTCAGAACAAGACCAGGTGCTAATTGCAGATCAGACCATCAACTGCTCATATGCAAGTTCAAACTGAAACTGAAGAAAATTAGAACAAGTGTATGGGACTCAAGGTATGACCTTGAGTATATCCCATCAAAGTTCAGAGACCACCTCAAGAACAAGTTTAATGCATTAGACACAAATGATAGAAGAGCAGACAAACTGTGGCATGGCATCAAAAGTATCATTGATGAAGAAAGCAAAAGCTTATTAAAAAGACAGGAAGAAAAGAAAAGACCAAATTACACATCAAAAGAGACTCTGAAACTTACCCTTGAATATCAAGTGCTAAAGTAAAAGGAAGACATGACAAAGTTAAGGAACTAAACAGAAGATTTCAAAGGCAGCTCGAGAAGACAAAATCAAATATTTTAATGACATGTGCAAAGAGCTAGAGGCAGAAAACCAAAGGGGAAGAGCATTCTTTGTTTTTCTCAAGCTTAAGGAATTGAAGAAAAAATTCAAGCCCTGAGTGGCAATAGTGAAAGATTATACAGGGAAAATATTAAACAATGCAGCAAACTTGAAAAGAAGGAAACAATACACCGAGTCATTATACAAAAGATAATTGGTAGATAACCAACCATTTCAAGAGGTTGCATATGATGAGAAAACAATGGTATTGAAAGACAAAGTAGAAGTTGTCTTGAAGGAACTGGCAAAACACAAGGCTCCAGGAATTGATGGAATACCAGTAGAGATGTTCCATCAAACAGATGTAGCACTGGAGGTGCGAACATGTTTATGTCAAGAGATTTGGAAAACAACTACCTAATCAACTAACTGTAAGAGATCCACATTTGTGCCTATTCCTAGGAAAGGGGATCCAACTGAATGTGGAAACTATCAAATGATATCATTAATATCACAGTCAAGCAAAATTTTACTAAAGATCATTCAAAAGCGACTGCAGCAGTGTATAGACAAAGAACTGCCAAAAAATCAAGCCAGATTCAGAAGAAGGTGTGGAACCATGGATATCATTGCTGATATCAGATGGATATTAGCCAAAAGCAGAGAATATCAGAAAGATGTCTATCTATATTTTATAGACTATACAAAGGCATTAGACTGTGTGGATCATAATTATGGGCAACACTGTGAAGAATGGGAATACCAGAGCACCTAATTGTACTCATGAGGAATCTGTACGTGGACCAGGAGGCAGTCATTCAGACAAAACAAGGAGACACTCTACTTGGTTTAACATCAAAAAAGTGTGTATCAGGACTGTATCCTTTCACCATAACCCTTCAATTTCTATGCTGAGCAAATAATCTAAGAAGATGGACTTTATGAAGAACAATGTGGCATCAGGATTGGAGGAAGACTCATTAACAACCTCAATTATGCAGATGACACAACTCTGCTTGCTGAAAATGAAGATTTGAAACATATACTGGTGAAGAGCAAAAAACACAGCTTTCAGTATGGACTGCAACTCAACATCAACAAAACAAAAATCCTTACAACTGGGTCAGTATGCAACTTCACAACAAATGGAGAAAAGACAGGTTTTCCACTACTTTCTTTACTTGGTTCTATAATCAACACCTATGGAGGCAGCACTCAAGAAATCAAAAGACGCATTGGTAAAAGGTATGGCAAAAGATCTCTTTAAAGTATTAAAAAGTAAAGATGTCACACTGAAAATGAAGGTGCACCTGATTCATGCCATGATATTTTCAGTCACATCATATGTTGTGAAAGCTGGACATTGAACAAGGGAGACGGGAGAAGAACTGATGCTTTTGAATTATGGAGTTGGAGACAAATATTGAATATACCAAGGACTGCCAAAAGAACCAACAGATCTGTCTTAGAAGAAGTGCAACCAGAGGAATCCTTGGAAACAAGAATGGCCAGACTGCGTCTTACATATTTCAGACATGTTGTCAGGAGGGACCAATCCCTAGAGAAGGACATCATGTTTAGAAGAGTGGTGAATTAACAAATAAAAGGAAAACCCTCAACTAGATGGATTGACACAGTCTCTGCAACAACATAAATAAGATAGTGTGCCTGGTACAGAATGAGGGAGTGTTTCATTCTACTGTACTCAGGGTCACTATGAGTCAGATTCAACTCAACGGCACCTAACAACAACAACAAAGGTCATGTGTTTGAACATTTGGTCATGACCTGGTGGTGCTGTTTGTGGAAGCTATGGAACTTTTAAAGGTGGTATCCTAGCTTTGCACAAGTATATTTCTAGGGGCAGGACTTTGAAGTTCACCCTGAACCTCCAGTTCCAGTCTTGCCCTCTGCTTCTCACCACCATGACATGACATTTTCTACCACCTCCTGCTGCTATACCTGCCCCACCACCCAGCCTTCCCACCTTTGTGGACTGTGATTCTCCAACTCTGAGCCTCCAATAAATCATCCCTCACATAATTTTGTTTAGGTTAGTTTCTCTACCACAGTGATGCATCTTCTCACTAACACAATAATCATTGTTGTTGTTAGGTGCCATCGAGTAGGTATCCGACTCATAGCAACCCTATGTACAAGTGTAACAGTGTTGTTGGTGTTTCTCTGCTATTCATAAGATTTTCAATGGCAGATTGACTTTTAGGAGTGCATTGCCAGGTCCTTCTACCAAGCCTACAGTACCTGGTATTCCTAGGCAGTCTCCCATGCAAGTACCAACCAAGAGCAACCCTGCTTAGCTTCCAAGATCAGACAGGATCCTATGCCATAGTGGTACGGCTGTACGCACAATAATCATAGCCAACATTTATTGAGAAATTGCTATAAGCCATGTCCTGGGCTAAGTACTTTATACACCCTGCCTCACTTACACCTCACAATGAACCTATGGTACAAGTATTACTACCCTGTTTAACAGTGAAAGTACATCCAGCAGAGAGAATGGAAACTAGTGACAACTTAATTCACAAAAGACTATGAAAGCAAATGAAGATATGAAAAGACACGAGAAAAGGCCAAGATACTCTAAAGAATAGATGAATTTAAAAAGAAAACTAAAAAGAACTTCCATAAATTAAAGATATATCATCAAATTTTTAAATTCAATCGGTGTGTTAAAATCATACTTGATATAGTTTAAAAAAGATTTCACAAACTGAAAAATATATGCTAAAATTACTCAGAATGAACCACAGAAAGATAAATGATTAGAAAACATTAAAAAGAAAAGAGATGCAGAATAGAAAGGTAAGGTTCAATAGTATACTTTAAGTATAATTTCTAGAATAAGAAAATAGAAAAAAAGAATGTTTGAAACATGTAAAGAATATGTGAATATGTGAAAATTTTAAAACATCTGAAGCATCACTATAATTTTTTCAAAATAATGAAATACACAAATCTTTAGATTGAAGAAGTATTAGTCTTCAGAAAGATAAATTAAATGACTCCATATCTAGGTGATAACAGACACTAAAGACAAAGAGAAAAAAATTAAAGCAACCAGAGAAAAATATCTAAGCTACACAACCCATAGGGGAATGAACATGAGGCTCACAAAAGCCTTCTCATTGACAAGGGAACCACAAGTAAAATGAGTGATATCTTCACAGTGCTTGGTGAAAATAATTGCCAACCTAGAATTTCATACTCAGTCCAATATTTCTTGAGAATGAGGGGGAAATAAAGACATTTCCAAAAACAAATTTAGTGTTTACCATTCACAAATTCTCAGTGAAGTATTACTAAATGATATGCATACACACACACATACACACACACACACACACACACACACACGTTGTTGTTGTTAGGTACCACTGAGTTGTGCCCTACTCAAAGTGACCCTCGTAGGGTTTTCAGTGGCTGATTGTTTCAGGATTGCCTCAGGAGTGGATTGCCACGTCTTTCTCACATTTTTTGCAGTGCTGGGAATCAAACCCCAGACCTCAGAGACTGCAGTGCAGCACTCTACCAACTGAGCTAAATCCCAGCTGCATATACATACATACCTACATATATATAGTACAAGGTAGGAAAGGATTAATAATGGGTACATGTGTATAAGGGGCTGGGATTTAGCTCAGTTGGTAGAGCGCTGCACTGCAGTCTCTGAGGTCCTGAGTTCAATTCCCAGCACTGCAAAAATGGGAGAAGGACCTGGCAATCCACTCTCAAGGCAATCCCGAAACAGTCAGCCATTGAAAACCCTATAAGGGTCGCTATGAGTCGGATACCGACTCGATGGCACCTAACAACAACAACAACATGTGTATATATATACACACATATATAAATACACACAAACACACATAATATCAGATGAAGAAGATTAGAACTAGAAGAAAAAAGAGAATTTTCCAAAAAGCAAAGGTAAGCCAAGAAACCAGTGAAGACATACTAAATTGAAACTAGCATGCCCAAATAATAATGATGATGATGATACCCCTACAGAATATCAATTACATGTAAATTATAAAGAGTGCCAAGGTTAACTTCTATGTTCTGTATTTTTCAGGAGGAAAGTAGGAATACTGACAAACCTTAGAATTTTCAGTACATATGTTAAAATTTCAAAGAAGAAATAGAAACAAATATAATTTCCAACCAGTAAATTGAAGCAAAGAGAAACATAAATAAGTCAACCAATCTAATAAAAGGCAGAAAGAAAAAAACCAACATGCTAAAAATAAATTCAAATATATTAGTTAATATATATCAATTAAGATGAAAATGTATATTTAACCCATTAGTTTAAAAAGAGAGATTTGCAGTTTAAATAAAATAGGCAAAATTTAACTCAAAGCATAATGGTTCAGAAGGTTAAAAATTATTTGGAGATGCTATATTAATAGCAAGGGAATTGGACCTGGCGACCCACTCCCAAAACAACTAGCCATTGAAAACCCTATGGATAGCAAAGAAACACTGTTAGATATAGTGCCTGAAAATGAGGCCCCCAGGTTGGAACGCACTCAAAAGACTACTGGGGAAGAGTTGCCTCATCCAAGTAGAGTCTACCATGATGACAGAAATGGAGTAAAACCCCAGGGTGCTCAACTTGCTGATGTGGCATGACTCAAAATGAGGAGAAACAACTGTAAACATCCATTAATAATTGGAACATGGAATGTACGTAGTATGAATCTAGGAAAATTAGAAATTGTTAAAAGAGAAATGGAGCACATAAACATTGACATTCTAGGCATCAGTGAGCTCAAATGGACTGGCATAGGCCATATTGAGTCAGACAATCATATGGTCTACTATTCTGGGAATGATAAACTAAAGAGAAATGGGGTTGCATTCATCATCAAAAAAGACATTTCAAGATCTGTCCTGAAATACAATGTTGTCAGTGATAGAATAATATCCATACGCCTACAAGGAAGGCCAGTTAATATGACTATTATTCAAATTTATGCACCCACCACTAAGGCCACAAATAAAAAAAGGGAAGACTTCTATCAGCTTCTGCAATCTGAAATAGATCAAACATGCAATCAAGACATACTGATAATCACTGGTGACTGGAATGCAAAGGTTGGAAACAAAGACGAAGGCCCAGTAGTTGGAAAATATGGTCTTGGTGACAGAAACAAAGCTGGAGATCACATGATAGAATTTTGTCAGACCAATGACCTTTTCATTGCAAACACATTTTTTCAACATCAAAAACGGAGACTATACACATGGACTTCACCAGACGGAACATACAGGAATCAAATTGACTACATATGTGGAAAGAGACGATGGAAAAGTTCTGTACAAAATGTCAAAACAAGACCAGGTGCTGACTGTGGATCAGACCATCAACTTCTCATATGCAAGTTCAAACTGAAGCTGAAGAAAATTAGAACAAGTATACGAGAGCCATGGTATGACCTTGAGTATATCCCACCTGAGTTCAGAGACCACCTCAAAAATAGGTTTAATGCATTAGACACAAATGACAGGAGAC
>VMDO01023072.1:0-32346 GCA_007922755.1 Pedetes capensis
GACAGAAAAAGAATTGATGCTTCTGAATTGTGGTGCTGGAGATGTCTATTGAATATACCATGGACTGCCAAAAGAACCAACAGATCTGTCCTAGAAGAAGTACAACCAGAGTGCTCCTTGGAAGCAAGAATGGCCAAACTGCGTCTTACATATTTCAGACATGTAGTCAGGAGAGATCAATCCCTGGAGAAGGACATCATGTTTGGGAGAGTGGCAGGTCAATGCAAAAGAGGAAAACCCTCCACCAGATGGATTCACACAGTGTCTGCAACAATGGGCTTAAACATAAATAAGATCATTTGCCTAGCACAGAATCGGGAAGTGTTTTGATCTGCTGTACGTAGAGTCCCTATGAGTCAGACTCGACTCGATGGCACCTAACAACAACAACAATGTCAATATCTTTATTGAGACAAGCCTATAAATGAAAATATTTTTCCTATTAGTGAGAAAAACCTCTACTTTAAAATTAATAACCTAATGGAATTACAACCTGACCAAATCAGCACTTAAACCACATTACACATTGTTATGGGTTCCGTCTGCCTTCCAATCTAACATTCTCATTCATGGATGAAATGAGGGATGGATTCTGGAGTGTGCAGAATGAGCTCTATCCAGACAGCTTTGAAATCAGTCACAGGCCAGTATCTGTTCCTCTACAACTGTTTGTAGCCCATATGTACCTGGTTGAAAGCTCCAGTAACATGGTGATATTTTGGTCTGAAAGTACAACTGTCCTGTGAGATGTGACGAGAGAGAGAGAGAGAGAGAGAGAGAGAGAGAGAGAGGAACAAAAGAAAAGATAATGTTAAGCTGTGGATTCCTGATGTGCGTCTCTGAGGTGAAAGAGTACCACTTCTTCCACAAGAGCATGACCTTTGGCTGCATACAAGTAACACTAGGAACTGGGTGAGAGCATGTCCCAGAGGAAACCACCTATTCAAGGGAAAGAAATGTAGGAGGTAGTGTGTGCTCATGGACAGAAATGCCAAGTGTCAGCTGAGCCAGGGGACTTGCACAGGCCTACATTCTGAACTGAAGGTGAAGAATGCAGCTAACAAGTGGCTTAAATTCTTGAGGGACCAGAATGGCTTTATTCCGAGAAGCCACATCAAAAGGAGCCTGTCTTTAAGCTGTCCCCTCAGCGGGTGACTCAACAGCCCTGACAGCCCAGATGAGATAGGCTGTCTGCTAGAGAAGAGAAGATCCTTTCAGATACATCAGAATGGCTCTGTCTCAAATAACCTTCCCCTACTCTTCAAAAACCTGCTGGGGAGATTCTAGGAAAGAGGCCAGAAATCATGCAGCTAATAAGGGAGATCCAGCTGGGCCCCACCCTAGCCTGACAGTTTCATTCGCTATCTTTTGGGGGAATTTATTTATTTAAGCATTCTTAGAGCTTCTGGCAGTTGCTGCTGGATGGGGACTCCATTTGCTTTTCTGTGCAGGGTCTCTGCTGCTTGACAGGTTCCTCAATCTCATTTCACTTTTGAGGTGATAGAATGAGAAAGTAGATTGCATCTTTTAGTATCCAAATGGGCTCTCACCTACAATGAGTAGCTTAATACCCCTCTGAGAGTATTGAGCAAAATCAAAGGGTTGGGTTTTAAAAGGTATGGGTTTAAATCCCCCTCTGCTGCTAGCTACTTGTGAAATTTGGGGGAAACCATTTAAACCTCATGTTCCTCATGTGTAAAATAGCAATAATAATATCTAGTCTATTTACATCATTATTTTGAGGTTTAAATGAGATAAACTACATGAAAAGTGCTATGGGAGCTATTGTTAGTCTGTGCTGTTGGGTCCGTGTCCGAATCATCGCAACCCTACGTACAATAGGCAAAAGACTATTGTCAGTGCTTCTCTGCTATTCCTAGGGTTTTCAATGGCTGATTGTTTTTTGGGAGTGGGTTGCTGGGTCCTTCATCCAAGCCTACAGCACCTGGTGTTCTCAGGGGTCTCCCTGCTTAGCTTCTGAGTTCTGACAGAATTGGATACCACAGTGGTACAGCTGCAGGCAATGGGAGCTATCAAGCTTTAGATAAATTCAAATTCTTATCATCATAACTTTTCTTCTGCATGTACCTACTGTCTTTGGTTAACTCTTACTACATTTTATTCTATATTAGGTTAACTCCAAAATATTTTTGTTTCTCCCAGAGACAGCAAGTTGCATAAAAGAATTGGGTCTTTCTGTATCCCAGAGGATGAAGCCTAGAACTTCATGTGTCCAGTGACTGCTGAGGGAGAGGTCCCTAGGGTAGGATAAGTGAGTCCCTGTGGCATTTTGTAGCTCTGACCATTGTGCACTGCTCAGATGATTTTTTTTTAAAATATACTTCAAGGGAAAATATCTTACTTATTTTTTCCTGAAGGAAATAATACCTTCACATGGTCTTCAGGAAACTCTCAAATATAAAACTGCTTCTAGAACAACATTGTTGTTGTCGTTGTTAGGTGCTGTCGAGTTGGTATCCTACTCATAGCAACCCTATGTACAAAAGGCAAAACACTACCATCAGTGCTTCTGTGCTATTCACAGGGTTTTCAATGGCAGATTGATTTTTTGGGGGGAGTGGGTTGCCAGGTCCTTCTCCCAAGCCTGCAGCACCTGGTCTTCCCAGGCAGTCTCCCATCCAAGTATAACAAGGGCCGACCCTGCTTAGTTCCCAAGATCCAATGGGATGGGAAGCCACAGGGCTAGGGCTGCAGGCCTAGAACAACATAGCAAGTGCCATATAGAACTAAGCCAAAAACAGCTATGTGTTTACCCTTTTAAAGTGTACCCCTTCTGCTGGGTATAGTAGCACATACCTGTGGTCCCAGGGGCTCAAGGAGCCATCGGCAGGAGGATTGAAAGTTCTAGGCCACAGGCCATCTATTTAACTTCATGAGATGCTATCTCAAAATAAGAAAATAAAAAAGGAGCTTAGGGCGGAGCTCACTTGTGGAGCACTTGCATAGCATATGTGAGGCCCTGGGTTCAACTCCCCAGTACTGGGGAAAAAAAGTGAAAATGTTGCCTTCTTCCCCCACTCCAGCATCTGAAGTTCTTTTTTGTTCACTTTTCCCAAAGCCCTGGATGGTGGTTCCTTTATAGTTTGCTACCCCAATTAAATGGGAGAAGGACTTGGCAACCCACTCCCAAGGGAATCCCGAAATAGCCATTGAAAACCTTATAAGGGTTGCTATGAGTCGGATACTGACTTGACGGCACCTAACAACAACAACAACCCCAATTAAAACATAGGGATCTCCATTACATCCCTTTTTTAATTTAACCTGCTACCTAGCTAACAATTCTTAATATTAAGTTTCCTTCTTCAAATGACCAATGTGGTTTCTGTTTTCTGACAGCAGCATTGGTAGAATGGAACTCCAGCTCTCCCTCTGCAACTAAAATCCCATGGATGCTTTCTCCTAGCACAAGAGAGGAAATGTCTACATTCTATACACATGCTGCAAAATCAAGACCGTTCTAGCAATAGGTCATTGCACCTGGCAGGATCCTGAAAGAGGCATTTTGGCAACTGAGAGTGTCATGGGAGTCAAGCCCTTACTTTAAATTTCCACAGTTTGGACTTTATAATTATATTTTGCTTTTTAAAATATGTTGTTCATTAACCAGAAACATATTTATTTTTACAAAGGTACCACATGCATACCAAGCATACAAATTTTATCCATGTCTTAAAATTACAACTTTTTAAAATATATTTTCTAATGGAATGTGTAAATCCTCATTAAATTTCAGACAAGAAAATTGTGCTAAAAAAATGGTTTCTGAACTGGGAGCAGTGGCACATGCCTGTAATCCCAGCAACTCGAGAAGCAGAGGCAGGAAGATCTCAAGTTTGAGACGAGAGGCAGTCTGTATAATTTAGTGAGACCCTGTCTCAAAAAAAAAAAGGTCTAAAAAACAATGGTCTCCCCAGCAGAAGCAGGACAGAAGTGACCATCCAGAGCCAAGGAAAGAAACAGTGTCACTTTCTTTATGGCAGGGTGATACTATATGGTGGAGAATATTCGGATTCAATATGTAAAGCATATAATTGGTTAAAATTATTGTCTTATTAACTTGTGTGTATTTCATTGTGAGTTGTGTAAATTTTTTTGACAAGCCATAGAATAATAACTGATTCTTGCTCCAAACTATGAAGTAGACAAGGATGACCTCATCTGCTCATTTTACAGTGTAACATGGATGGGAGGATTTAAAGGGTTTAGCTGAGATCACACACACACACACACACACACACACACACACACACACACACACACGAGGAAGAATTAGAAACAGAATAGGTATTTTCTAACTTTTTTCCAATCTACTATGCTACTTCTCAGACAACTGAAAATTGAGAGAAATCACCAGCACATTTATGCTACAAAAAAGTGCTAAGCAAATATTCTTTAAGATGAACAGATGTGGATAGCCGAGGGCGGTGGCTCATGCCTATAATCCCAGAAGCTCGGGAGGTGGAGACAGGAGGATCCCAAGTTTGAGACCAGAGGCAGTCTGCATAATTTGGTGAGATCCTGTTTCAAAATTTTAAAAAATGGGCTGGGGTGCAGCTCAGTGGTCCCGCACTTGCAAAGCATGCAAGTGTGAGGCCCAGGGTTCAGCCCCCAGTACTGGAAAAAAAAAAAAGATAAACAGATGTGCTTATATTTTGAAACTGGAAGTTTCTGTCTCCTTACTGGACCTCACATAGCAGCATTGGTACTGAGTGGAGGTAAAAAGGAAAGACAGAAATTCTGTAGTTAAAAGATTTGTTTTCTTCTATTGATTTTTTAAAAAAGAAAATAGAGTCCTTAAAATAATAATGGCATGTGTTTAAGGGATTAGAAGCTGGGGTTTAGCTCAGTTGGTAGAGTGCTGCACTGCACTCTGAGGAACTAATTTCGTCCTCCAGCACCACACAAAACAGGAGAAGGATTTGGCAACCCACTCCCAAAGGAATCCAGGAACAGCCATAGAAAACTCTTCTATGAGAGTCCTCTGAGCCAGATTCTATGGCACCTAACAACATTTAGGGGATTATAACACATTTAATTGCAAAAACTATGGTAACAAGTAACCCAAAGGATAAAACTGCTAGAACTTTCTAACATTTATTTGAAATGTTACAACTTTATCTCTAATTATAAAGTAGTAAGTTAAGGATGTATATTTAAGCCCTAGAGTAACCACTAAAAAATTAATAGAAAGAGTTATAATTAAAATATAGATTTAAAAGATATAATGGGATACTAAAAAGTGTATTTGATTATTCCAAAGGAAACAGGAAAGAAAGAACAGGAAACAAAAAACATGGGACAAAAAGAAAAAATAGCAAGGTAATATAATTAAAACAACTATGTCAATAATTACGTAAAAATGAAGCCAAACACTCAATGAAAAGGGAGAGATTGTTAAGTAAGATTTTTAAAAAATTGCTGGGTGCTATGGCTCATACCTGTGATCCCAGCAGCTTGGGAGGCAGAGGCAGGAGGATCAAGAGTTTAAGGCCAGAGGCAGCCTGCGTATCTGAGCAAGACACTATCTCAAAATAAAAAATAAAAATAGAAAAGGGATTGGGAACGCAGCTCAGGGGTAGAATACCTGCCTGAGATGACCCTGGGTTCAACTCCCAGTGCTGCAAAAAATAAAAAAAAGAAAGAAAAAGGAGAAAAGAAAAAGATAAGAAAGAAAACAAAAGAAGCAAAAACAGACATTAGAAATCATTAAATTCTTAATTATGTGGAACATTTTAATATCTACTTATCAATGGTTGATAGAAAAAATTAAGAAAAAATAGTAAAGATATAGAGGTCATGAACAATAATCTCAATCCTCTTGACTTAATAGACATTTATAGAATATTGTACCCAACAAAGCAGAGTTCTGTTCTTTCCAAGAAAATATGTGACATTCACAGAGATTAAAAAAATATGCTGCACTGTCAAAATATGGTGCTCAATAAATTTCAAATAATTGAAATCTTTCTGCACATGTTCACTGACACAATCAAATTAAATTGAAAATTGATATCTGTAAATTTCCCACTGAATCCTCACTTATTTTGAAATTAAGCCACATACTTCTACATAACCCACAGGTCAAAGACAAAATTGCAAGACAAATTAGAAAACATGTCCAATTAAAAAACAGTGAAAATGCAAAATATAAAAAGTTGTGTTATAGAGCTAAAGATTAGGGAACGGTTTATGGGCTTTTAAATGCTCATATTAGAGAAATAAAGACTTTTTCACAAATGTTCTAAGTTCCCCAAAATTAAGAAGCTAAAGAAGAACATATTAAGTAGAAAATAAATAACAAAAATAAGATATTAATGAAATAGAAAACAAATAATAGAGAAAATTGAACAAAACTAAAAGCTAGTTCTGCAAAATATTAATAAGATTGACAAATACCTAACAGCAAGATTGACCAAGGAATAAAAATACTTTACTATTTTCATAAAAGAAAGAGAATATATCACTAGAAATCCGGCACATATTCGAAAGGATGAAAGGGATGTTATGAGCCCCCGTACAAAATAAGTTGAATAGCATAGATAAAACAGGTAAGATCCTTGAAAACAACTCACACAAGCTAACAAAAGAAGAAATAGGAAGTCTCAATAGTTAGGAGTCTGTACATGGACCAGGAGTCAGTCATTTGAATAGAACAAGAAACATTGGTTGGTTTAAAGTCAAGAAAGGTGGGTGTCAGAGGTGTATCCTTTCACCGTATCTCTTCAATTTCTATGCTGAGCAAATTATCTGAGAAGCAGGAATTTCTGAAGAAAAACACAGCATCAGGTTTGGAGACTCATTATCAACCTGTGTTATGTAGATGACACAACTTGTTTGTTGAAAGTGAAGAAGATCTGAAACATTTACTAATGAATATCAAAAACCATAGCCTTCAGTATGGATTGCACCTCAACATCAGCAAAACAAAAATCCTTACAACTGTGTCAGTAAGCAACTTCACAATAAAGGTTGCTCACAGTTTTGCTATACTTGGTTCTACAATCAACACCCATGGAAGCAGCAGTCAAGAAATCAAAAGATGCATTGCTTTGGGAAAAGCTGTGGCAAAAGATCTCTTTAAAGTATTGAAAAGTAAAAATGTCACATTGAAGACGAAGGTGTGCCTGACTTATGCCATGGTATTTTCAGTCGCATCATATGGTTGTGACAGCTGGACATTGAACAAGGGAGGCAGGAGAAGAACTGATGCTTTTGAATTATGGTGCTGGAGATGATTATTGAATATACCATGGACTGCCAAAAGAACCAACAGATCTATACTAGAAGAAGTGAAACCAGGTGTTCCTTGGAAGCAAGGTTGGTTAGATTGCGTCTGACATATTTTAAACATGTAGTCAGGAGAGACCAATCCCTGGAGAAGGACATCGTGTTTTGGAGAGTGGCAGGTCAACAGAAAAAAGGAAAACCCTCCACTAGATGGATTGACACAATGTCTGCAACAATAGGCTTAAACATAAATAAAATTGTCTGCCTGGCACAGAATTGAGGAGTGTTTCGTTCTGCTGTACATAGGGTAGTTATGAGTTGGACCTGACTTGATGGCACCTAACAACAACAATATATCCAGTAAAATATTTGAATTTACAAACCTTTCCACAAAGAAAATATGTATCAAACACTAAGTGATAAGTGAGCCCCATAAAGTTATTGCCAACAGGTTAAGTGGTTGGATTTCTCAAACTCTCTGGGAAAGATTAGAGTGTGTGTGTGTGGCGGGGTCTCTGGGAGGGTAGGTGTACTGAGTATCTTGTGTTTGCTCTTTGATATCCATTCTCCATCCTTCTCCACCTGTCCCACACGATTTCACTCAGAGATCATATCCACAGGCACCATTGCCTTTTTACTTCTCACTGGCTTCAGACCATGGGAAGTACTGACAGAAGGCTGAAGAGGATAGGAAGTCTGGGTCTTTATTCCACTGATTTCCCCTCTGGAAGGCCAAGGCAGGTTACCTCAATCAGAGAGCACATTTCCGGTCAACCTGTCCTTTCCACACAGCTCTCTCTGCCTCTAGATCCTAGTGACCTCTGCCTTGTCTTATTCCTTCAGGCCTACAGGTAGTAGTAGTACTATCCTCTGATACTGTGCCCACGCTTCTAAACTATGACGGCATTAGAAGGTGGCGCTTGGGAAGTGATTCATCACACGGTCTCACCCGTCTCCATGAAACAGGATTAATGCCCTTATAGAAAAGGCTCAGAGAGCTCCCTGGAACATTTGACATTTGTCCTCTTCCGCCTTGTGAGTTCACCAGCTCAGTGCCATCTATGAGGAAGAATCCCTCACCAGACACCAACCATGCCAGCACCATGCTCTTAGACTTCCTAGCCCCTAAAACTGTGAAAAATAAATCTGTATCATTTACAAAATACTCAGGCTGTGTAATTTTGTTATAGCAGCTAAGACAATGGCAAAAAATATTTAAAAGTGCATATTTGGTTGGTATGTATAAAATTATTGGTTGGCAATATAAAATTATATTGGCAAGCTTACAGAAAATTAAGAATTCTCTTACACCAATATCTCTTACACCAATAAAGCTCTGGAAAATAATATTTGTCAAAATTTAAAATATGCACATGACCCACTATTCCCACAAATTTAGGAATGTGTATAAAGGTAAGTGTGCAAAGAAGATCACTGTGGTATTTATAAGCTGAAAGAAAATAAATAACAGCAACAGGAGCAAGATAGTCTAAGTGGTCATCAATTCTTGTGGTTGCTGTTGTTAGGTGTTGTCGAGTCAGTGTTCGACTCAGCAACCCTACATACAACAGGTGAAACACTATTGTCAGTGCTTCTGTGCTATTCATAGAACTTTCAATGTCTGATTGTTTTTTGGAAGTGGGTTGCCAGGTTCTTCTCCCGAGCCTACAGCACCTGGTATTCCCAGGGAGTCCCCCATCCAAGTATTAATCAGGCCAACCCTGCTTAGCTTCTGAGATCTGATGGGATTGGATGCCACAGTGGTATGGCTGCATGCATCATCAATAGGGGACATATTTAATACATTTCAGTAATTCACATAATGAAATATTACACTAGCCCCTAAGAAATAAGGAAAATCACAATGTGGTAGCATGAAAATTCCATAAAACATCAGTAAATGAAAAATCTTCCAGAAAGTTTTATATAATGTGATTCTATTTGAGTAAAATATTCTCAAATATTGTAAATATATAGAAGATATATTGAGACAAAGGAATATTCCTTAAATTATGAAAAAGTCTAACTCTAGGGAAATTGAGAAGAGGCACTTTTACTATTAGCTTTCTATGATTCTCTATTTTTAATTTTTCCATTAACCATTTATTATATTTTCTTTAATTTAAAATCTCAGTGAAGAGCTATGAAACATAAAGTTAAATGAAATTATGTTTGACAGTTTTGGCTTGGCAGTTGCCTCTCAGCATTTGGCATAATACCTGGCAGAGAGCAAATACCCAAGGAATATCTTCTGATTTGATGATAAATGAGTAAATGAGGCTTGAAACCTGTCAGATATGTATTTATTTTCCTGTCATATTACAGCCAATTTACTATTATTAGATTTAAGAAAAGCTAACTCTTCAATAAAATCCAAACTCATTTATCCATATTTATGTTTTAAAGAAAATATGATTTTTTCAGTCCAAGCTCTGGTGCCATTTAAAAAACAATTTTATTTTAATCCTCTCTGGGTTCCCCTACCCACAAACACATGTTAGGTGCACACTTGGAATCACTGGGAAACAGAACGTGATTAAATAGAAGTCCTTAGGAACAACTACAAAGAGGTAGTTTAGGAAATAGAAAAGCATTAAGAAAAATGGGTCCATTTCCATTCCAGAAATACAAAGAGACCAGAGAGAATGTGTGGCCTGTGCCAAGTTCAGTCTCTCTAGTATTCATTGTTTTTTTTTCAGGAGGCACTTATAATTCAGTAGAAGGAAATAAACATAATATAGAGTTGACCTGGCTTCAGTATCTGCCAAGATCAGGAAACAACAATGTGACTGTGACATCAAACTCCAGATAAAGCCAGTGGATGACTTGGTTTAAGCAGACACATGTCTGTGATGATTAACAGTCTTGCCCCCCATTCTTTCCAGATGTGGTCCTTCCTCACCTGTAAACAGAATCAGGATGTGCCTTGAAGTTCAGCCAAGTGTCTGGCCTTGGGTAAGATACACATACGGTGAGGAAGCTGTGAGGAAAGAGAAAAGGAGAGAAGGCAGCCCGGTACCCTAACATCCATTTGCTTCTGACAAAGTACATCAGATTCAATGTTCACATGGACCTTAGGGGGGAAGAAGCAGGAATATGCCCACGAGAGACATTAATCTTCTATATTATAAACAGCTTCAGGACAGCAAGACGGCCCCATGCCAAGTGAGAAAAGAGGGAGAAAATGTAAAAGGAATGAAATCTTGAGTGCAATAAAAGAACCATTAGATTTGGTGTTATGCAACAGGGCAAAGAGGAAACTGGGCTGAGGAGCCAAAGAGATCTGACAACAGGCCACAGATACGCATCCAAGTAGGCATTCAAATTGTCTTGTTGTGTCTATGTTTTTATCTATAAGGTGGACATCAATATAGTTTCATATTTAAAATAGAAACCCTATTGATTTAAATTTTTTTCCAGCCATTGGCCAGACCACGTGGTAAAAGAAGTAGATAATTATATTAACAGACATTGTACCTCTATCTAGCTTTTCTAGAAAAAAAATCATACTTCTAAAAGGAGGAAAATAATCGTCATCCTAGAAAAATGTTCCAGGGGAAGAGTCAGAGAAGCTGTGTGAGCATATGCCAATTACTTTGGCCAGTGGCAAGGTGATGCCCCGTTTGTGTCAGAGAATAGGACATTTGTACTATACACAAATAGCCAAAAATGCAATCAGGAAAAAGCAACCTGGGGCATTAATCTCTGGTCTGACAGGCTTAATTCTGAGCCAGTTTAAATGACCAAGTGGTACAGTCATCAGCATCAAGAAAACTTTTCTTCAGACATATGAAAGTCAGCGGGGACCTGGGTTAGATGCCAACCCATCTGATGATCTGTGTGCTACTTACCCATTTAGTACCATGAGGACAGCTATCACCATAAGTTAAAGACATGATTGCTGGAAGAGCTCTCACAGGTAAGGACTGGCATCTGGGGTCATTGGGCAAGAGAGAACCCAAAATCCACATCTTCTGACCCCAAATGGTGCAGTTCTGTGAAACCCACCAAGTGAATTATCAGATGCATGAGGCAAAGCCTCTCTGAGGCTGCATCACATCCACAGGGTGAACTTTAAAACCTAGATTCAGATTTCCCACACCAAGTCGTGTGTGTGAGACTGGAAAATATTCTAAGATATTAGTTTTTGATTTTCTCTCTCTGAATTTTCCCTTTTTCCTCTGTTCTCCAATGCCTCTGGGAAATAAAAGGGGCCTGCAAAGCTTCTCAAATTATTTCTTCAAAAGCCATTGCAGAGGAGAGGGTTTGAAGAAAAATCCATAGAGACTTGAGAAAAGCCAAGGAGACAGAAGCATTTTTCTCCTGATGTTAGGGAGAGATCACCCCACTCAGGGCAGGTTTGCAAGCCCAGGCCCAGTCCCTGGCCCAGTTCCATGTCTGACCTCCAGCTGTCTCTAGGGGGATGAGTCAATGGCCACTGAGATTTTTGCCTTCAAGAACATTCCTGTGTGCTGAGTGGGAAGGAGCCATGGAGAGTCCCAGCACCTAAAGGACACATTGAACTTTGAAAAGGACAATAGACCACGGCAGCCATGATGGGGCACAGAGACTCCCCCAGACAACAGATACCATGATGCTCAATGTTTTAGGGTAGATGATTTTGGAACATTGATGTGACTCCAGTGAGAGGTGACAAAGATTCTGTCCCTGACTAAACTCTAGTCAGACCCCTGAGCCCTCTTCTTGACTAGATCTCAAACCTCCTCTATAATATACACTACAGACTCTCAGCACAAATGATTTCATCCACAGCCCCAACACACACACACAGGACCATTAAACACTAGCATTTTCTAATAACTCAAGGCCATATCCCTATGATGGTGAGTACATTGTTGTTAGGTGCTTTAGAGTCAGATCCTACTGATAGCAACCCTGTGTATGACAGAACAAAATACTCCACAATACTCTGCCATGCCCAGCACTATGTCAGTGCTTCTCTGCTTTTCACAGGGTTTTCAGTGGTTGCTTGTTTCAGGATTGTTTCGGGTATGGGATGTCAGGTCCTTCTCCCATTTTTGCAGTGCTGAGGATCAAACCCAGGGCCTCAGAGCACACAGTACATCACTCAACCAACTAAGCTAAATCTCAGCCTTATCAGTATGGAAAGTTCCCCCCAAAAAGTAAAAATAAAACTACTATATGGTCCAGGTACATCAGTCCTGGGTATGTACTTGAAGGAATCAAAGTCAGCATCCAATGCCTGTGTATTAGGCTGGGATGTATGTAGCTCAGTGGTAGAGTGCTTGTCCAGCATGCTCAAGGCCCTACGTTCATATCCCCAGCACTAAAAAACAAAAACAAAAACAAACTTGCACAGCCATGTTTTTCAAGCACCGTTCACTATAGCCAAGTTAGCATTGCTGTTGTTGTTGTTAGGTGCCGTCGAGTCAGTATCCGACTCATAGCGACCCTCTGTACAATAGGGGAAACACTATTGTCAGTGCTTCTCTGCTGTTCATAGGGTTTTCAATGGCAGATTGATTTTTGGGAGGGGGTTGCCAGGTCCTCCTCCCAAGCCTACAGCTTCTGGTGTTCGCAGGCGGTCTCCCATCCAGGTACTAACCAGGCCTGACCCTGCTTAGCTTCAGAGATCTGACGGGATCGGATGCCACAGGGCTACTGCTGCAGGCAAGCTAGCATAGGTGCCCATTAATGGATGAATGAATGAAGAAAATATGGGTATTATTTACTACACAATGCAGTATTATTTAGCCATAAAGAAAAACAAAATCATGTTGTTTGCAGGAAAATGGACAGAACTGGAGAACATCATGCTAAGTAAAATAAACCAAACTCAGAAAGACAAATACCACATATTTTCCCCCATACATGGAATTGAGAGATTTTTATAAAGGACATGAAAACAAAAGAGGAGCTAGCTATTTGGGAAGAGGAAGGGAACCAGAGGGAGAGGGGAGAAGGAACAAGAGACAAAGGAGGGCAAATATGATCAACGTACATTATATACAGTGTGAAAATGTTATAACCCATTATTTTGTATAATTAATATACATTAACAAAAATAGATCCAACATTCAAAAATTTTGTCTTATTTTTTAAAATACACGTTAACAACTTTGAAAAAATCATAAACTCCAAGAAAAGGGAGTAACATCCCACCCCTAAGATGGGACATGAGCTCTAATTCACCACAGGCTAGGAATGCACCTCCTAATACTTCCCAGCCATGACAATAACCCACTCCCTCACCACCATTATTTGCCAGATGCCTTGTAGAGGTTAATCTTGTGCAGAAGTATTTCCCAAGGACATCCTAGTACTCAGGAACTACTTCCTTCTGAACCAGGACTCTGTCCTTTGATAGTCCCATCATAAATACTACGAAAGGGGTCTTTCTAGCTGCTTTATGATCATGAGACCCACATCAGGGGAGAGTTATTCAGAAGTTGTGTTTGACCTTTAGGTTGACTTAACTTTTGTGGGATGTCTAATTTAACTCAACGTTTTCAAGAATATCAAGGGCAGAAAAGCTCAACACACAACCATGTCCAGGGCTCTGTGTGTACCTGATGCTCTTCACAGGGATAAGGAAGTACCCATTGTGGCATTAAGATCCCAAAGGTCCTGTAGTCTTGCTATGAAGTTATCCCTTGTTCCCTGGCTGGCAAGAGGCCACACTTAGAGAATGTGGAGAATTTCCAGAATTTTAAAGAGTTGAGAGACAGTTTAACACTCAATGCTATAGCACATCAGTGAGGGGGTAGGGTGTCTATTGGCCTTGGAGTTCCAAAGACCTTGATTGACAACCAACTCCCTGCTCTTAAGTGGACAACCTTGACCAGGTCATTCTGAATCATTGTTCCACATTCCATTTGGAATAGGGAGGGAGAGAAAGAGAAATCAAACAAATGAGTACACTCTCCTTGCCTCACTTTCCCTAAATGAATAAAATTAAGATATAATAATACATACATACATTGCAGAACTCTTACAAGTTCAAATGTAACTATAAATAATGTGTCTAGAATAGAGCCAGATATTGAAACTCAATAAATTATCATTCTAATTTATAGCATTGATTTTAAATCATGAATGAGGGCTAGAAAAGTGAATTCTATAACTTCCTGAGGTTCCATCCAGGCTCTAAGATTATTAGCATTCTGGGTCAGAAAAAGCTTGATCTTATACTGATTTTTATCATTATGTAAATTGAGAATCATTCATTTAACAGGCAGATTTGTAGTACTCACTATACCAGAAGTACAGTTGAAAATATTATATTGAGTATAGAAAGAAAATATTAGTCAGAGAACTATAACAAATATACCTGTTCCTTGCTTAATATTTTCAATTCATACTTGAAAAATTAGTCACTATATGAAAATCCATTTAAAAATGATGTTTCTAATTTAATAGGAAAAATAATGAGTCATCTCAACTATTCCCAAATAATTATCACAAGTAGAAAAGCAAATCATTGAAGAATTAATGTAGACTTACATAACTAATAAATAACCAGCCTGTGCTGTACCACTGCGGGGTCCAATCCAATCAGATCTCAGAAGTTAAGTAGGGTCAGGCTTGATTAGTCCTTGGGATGGGAGACCACCTTGGAATACTAGGTGCTGCAGGCTAGGGAGAAAGACCTGGCAGCCCACTCCCCCAATCAGCCATTGAAAACCCTATGAATAGCAGAGAAGCACTGACATAGTGCCAGGCATGGCACAGTGTCAGGGAGAGTTTCTCCTTCTGTGGTATGTAGGGTTGCTATGAGTTGGACCCAACTTGACAGCACCTAACAACAAAAACAACAACAAATAACTGTTTAGAAATAAATCAAAATAGTTTGTAAATAAAATGTAATATCATGAAAGTTTTTTTTTATGTTCCTCAGAGAGAGAGAGAGAGAGAGAGAGAGAGAGAGAGAGAGACAGAAACAGAGAGAAAATGAGAGACTTGATTGTGGAGGAAAAGTCATTTTGTGGAAGGTGCATTTTTCATCCTATATCAGTTTCATTTCCAGTCTTAACTTTATGGGGTGCATGGTCATATTGCACCCAAAATGTGCTTGAAAGTAAAGTTACACATTTCAAAAGACAAAAAAGTATTTTAAAACATGTTGAAATAGTGCATTTAAACAACAGATCGAAATATCCTAAAAGACCCGGTCTTCTCATCCTTCTCCCTTGGTGCTTATAGGCAAAGCAGAACAGTTAGTTATGTGGTGTGTAATTCAAATTTGTTCTGCGTGGTACTCTCTGATTAGAAACTGCTGTGCTGTGTCTTTGTCTGAAACCATCATTGCATTACCGACTTTATTCTGTTTTTATTTTGTAAATTTTGGAGTAAAAATCATGATACTATAAATAGGAGTTGTCTGAAAAATGGGATTGCCTTCCAAGAGTCATGATGGAAACAATGAACCGAACAGACACGGAAAGGCATGGAGAGCGATAGCAGCAGCGCCCCATCCGTCTGTTTCTTCCTGAGTTACTGGCCCTTCAGAGAGGTCTTGGAGCTAGACCTCACCCGCTTTTACTTCCAGTCATGCCTGAGCTCAGCAAAGGATCCCCACGAAGGCTCATCAGGTCTGGGTTCTTTTTGTGTGTGTGTGTGTGTGTGTGTGTGTGGTACTGGGGGTTGAATCCAGGGTCTCGCGCCTGCATGCTCTGCAAGTGCTGGACCACTGAGCTGCGCCCTCATCCCATTATTTTACTTTTTGAGACAGGGTTGTGCTAAATTACACAGACTGCCTCTGGTCTCCTGGTCTCGAACTTGAGATCCTCCCGCCTCCGCCTCCTGGGACACTGGGATTACAGACGTGCGCCACCGCACCTGGCGAGGTCTGGGTTCTTAATCTTTTCCAGAATGAACATCCTCGTAAGTGGAAGGCAGATTCTAATACTTCTTTCCATTGTTTCTTGACTGGAGTTGAAGAGGGTTCTCTGGAGTTAGGACTGAGGAACATCTTGAAAATGAGGACACTCGATAGTACCAGTAGATAACAACTAGAGAGGCCCAGGTTCTCAGAAATAAGTAGAAAACGAACCCTTCACAGGAGGAGAAATTTCACCAAGAGGAAAGATCAAATCACCCTGCAGTTTCCCCCCAATGACAGCTTCCTCCTCAGATTGAAGCTAGAAGAAGGAGAGTAAGCTCTGGTGCCTGTGGCTGAGAGCTTTCTCCTTCGACCTGCTGAGGAATCACCACACATCTCCTACTCTTGACACACTTTCTTTTCCTGAAAAGGAAGAACATTTTGGTCAGATCAGTGGTTCTGGTATATTCTGCAGCACATTCTGTAGAAGCATAGGGATTTTCTCATGAAAGTGTCTTGCCTCTAGAGATAGGAAACAAATTATTGAGCATCTAATAGAGATCTGTACTATATTAATTGGTTTTAGGTATTTTATCTCATTTAATTAACAGTGCCCACCCCAAGAGGTCTTATCCCCACCCCTAATTGTATAAATTAAAAAGAAGACATCCTAGAGAAGATAAGTTCTTACTTAAATGTAATGGAGTCTGAATATATATCTGTTTTCCATTCCCAAGATCTGTAGGTAGGTGTCTTTCAAGATTCTCCAAGGGACAGATCCAGTAAGAAGGTTGTACCAGTATTTTTCTATCATTGAACCTGAAAAACATGTGACAAAGAGAGAAGAGCAAAACAAAGAATGAGAGAGTAGAGATGGGCAGGAATGCAGGACTTGGAATACAATGAAAAAGCAAACATGAGAGATGAAAATTATCCCCTAATCAGTCACATGAAAGAAAAGGTTGTAGAAACAATTCAGTTCTAATAAGTCCACCTACTAGACAGGATTTTTCCCCATTGGATTTGCAAGGGGAAAGATGGATATAATAAGATAAGTTGCAATCTTCCACAACTGACTATGTTTGTCCTTTTATTTTTTACTATGATCTAACTTATTTATGCATCCTTATTGACATTTTTGCAACAGGCTTTATGTGGTTATCTTCTCTTTCATAATACTCTCATGCATAACATTCTTCCTTAATTTATCTACATTCCTTAAAAATCCACATGTACTATTGTTAACATTAGTCACTCATTTTTCACGGTTGATAAAGCCATGAACACTGATGAATTCTGATGAGGTAGAATCATCTGCGGCACATATTCCCAAATGTCTCTCAGTAAAACACGTTCACATAGATATAGATTTCAGTGATAAACACAGCAAAATCACATTGCAACTGCTTTGCATTTTCTAAAGAACAGGACAATTGTTTTACCCAAGTAAAAACATGATGTTACCTGGTGCTGTAGATTAAAATTTTCCAAATTCAGTCTTCTCAGAGTGGATAAATATCTATTAAAGACATAAAGTATGCACATACTTATATCACTTAAAAAAAAGAAACCACCAAATAGAAGCAAGACATGCCCAGTGGCCAAGTGTTGCAGATATCCATGTGGATTTAGTAGAGTGTCTGCAGGGACCAAGAGAGACCCACAACCTAACAGTGGCCTGTCTAAGGGCCTGGTAGAAGTTTAGTCTAGCTATTGATAAACCTCAAACCTCTCACCTCCACATTTCCCTTTCTCAAGTTTTAATTTTAGCTGGATATTTTTATAAGTAAGAGAGTTCACCATTCTGAAGTTAAAATCTGTGTTGGGTGGGCCAGTAGGGAGAGAATGCATGTTATTTGTTTGTCCTTAACCACATGCCAACTGTCACATCCCAAGGCTGGGAGACGTCCCTGAGAATGAGAAGCAGGTGAGGTGGTAAGACATGGAGCATGGATGATGAAAAGCCACACAAGCACGTTGACTTTGGCACGTTGACTGTTGCCAGATCTGTGAGAAGGGGGAGGTGGGTTGGCATAGAAACAAGAGGACAAATAAAACTCCATCTTCTACAGACCAGTGGAAATTAAAAGCATATAATATAGCCTCCTCATAGAGATCTGTGCAAAACCGGGGGTTTACCTGAAAGGAGAAAAAGAGTCAATGACTTGCTTTTGCCTTTTTTTTCCAAAGGAGAACATGACCAAAGCCCTAAGAGATCAAACGATGTTTCCTATGGATGAGAGAAAAAGATTCTTCCCCCAAAAGACAGTCTTTTTGTTACTCATCATTTACAAACTTGGAGTTCACTGATTTAAGTTAATACATATGAGGAATCCTCTACTTGAAGGTACACTATGTCATTGATGCTGTTGTTGTTAGGTGCCGTCGAGTTGGTATCCGACTCATAGCGACCCTCTGTACAACAGGGGAAACACTATTGTCAGTGCTTCTCTGCTGTTCGTAGGGTTTTCAATGGCAGATTGATTTTTGGGAGGGGGTTGCCAGGTCTTTCTCCCAAGCCTACAGCACCTGGTGTTCCCAGGCAGTCTCCCATCCAGGTACTAACCAGGCCCAATACTGCTTAGCTTCTGAGATCTGATGGGATTGGAGTCCACAGGGCTACGGCTACAGGCACACTATGTCATTAGCATTCACTATTTTCTTTTGCTTCATTTCATTTTTTCTAGTAGTTCATTTTTATTGTGGATATGTTATTATTGTTAGGTGCCTTAGAGCCAGGTCTGACTTATACCAACCCTCATAGAGTTTTCAGTGACTGAATTTTTCGGAATTGCTTCAGGAGTGGATTGCCACATCCTTCTCCCATTTTTGTGGTGCTGGGAATTGAACTTGGGTCTTCAAAGAGTACAGAGCAGTGTCCTACAAACTGAACTAAAGTCCAGCCTGTACTGTGGAATATATATACATATTGTGGAGAAATATATATTTTATATATCTCCACAATACAGTATATATTATATATTATATAAGACAATGTCTTATGATATATATATGTATATGTATGTATATATATATGTGTGTGCATATATATATATATATATATACACATTTGTTGTTGTTGTTAGGTGCCGTCGAGTCGGTATCTGACTCATAGCGACCCTCTGTACAACAGGGGAAACACTATTGTCAGTGCTTCTCTGCTGTTCATAGGGTTTTCAATGGCAGATTGATTTTTGGGAGGGGGTTGCCAGGTCCTTCTCCCAAGTCTACAGCATTCTGGTGTTCCCAGGCGGTCTCCCATCCAGGTACTAACCAGGCCTGACCCTGCTTAGCTTCCAAGATCTGACGGGATTGGATACCACAGGGCTATGGCTGCAGGCTATATATATTTATGTATATATTTTTTATATATGTTGTTGTTAGATACCATTGGATAGTGTCAGACTCATAGCAATCCTCATAGGGTTTTCAATGGCTGATTGCTTCAGGATTGCCTTGAGAGTGGATTGCCACATCCTTCTCCCATTTTTGTGGTGCTAGGAATCAAACCCAGGACTTCAGAGACTGTAGAGGAGCACTCTACCAACTGAGCTAAATCTCAGCCTATATATATATATAGCTGTAGAATGATGTCCCTGAACTGTACACTTAAGATACAGCTAAAATATAATTCTAATATATATATATATATATATGCAAAGATATATATGCAAAGATATATATATATTAGAATTATATTTTAGCTGTATCTTAAGTGTACAGTTCAGGGACATCATTCTACAGCTATCATCATCCACCCCCAGAACTTTGCATCTTCCCAAACGGAAAAGCTGAAGGCATTAAACACTGCCTCTCCGTTTCCGTCTGCCCTTGCCCCTGGCTACTATCACTATTCCACTTCCTGTCTCTATGAATTTGCCTACTGTAAGTACTTCATGTGTATGGAATAGTGAAATGCTTTCTTCTGCACCCAGCGTATTTCACCCCACATAATTGTACCTTCAAGGTTCACCCATGCTGTAGCATGTTTCAGAGTTTCATTCCATTGTAAAGACGATAACAGGAAAATTCTCACACCTGTCCAAACCTAGCTCTACCACTTGCTTTGTGACTTTGAATAGATCATTAAATCTCTTTAATCCTTAATTTCCTCCTCTGGAAAAAAAAAAAACGGAAAATTAGCTACTTCACTAGGCCTTTGGGAAGATTGAGTAATTCATATAAAGAGCTAGTATAGTATAAAAAACATATAAAGATTCTTCAAGAGGGATCGTTCCTTGCTAATGCTGCTATTGTCATCATTGTTAAATTAGCTTAGAATTGTCACAATTTTTAAAAGTAAAAATATTTATATGTACATATACATAGGTATGTTTTGTTGTTAGGTGCTGTTGAGTCAGGTCTGATTCATAGCAGCCCTATGTCCAACAGAACGAAGCACTACCTGACATTGTACCATTCACACGATCTTTTTATGTTTGAACCCATTGTTGCAGCCACTCTGTTTCTTCTCATTTTGAGTTGGGCCACATCAGCAACTGGAGGTCCCTGGGGCTTTACTCCACTCCCCTCATTAAGGTCAACTCTACTTTGAGGAAGCAACTCTTCCCCAGGCATCTTTTGAATGCCTTCCAGCCCCGGGGGAGCTCACTTTCCAGCACTATATTTGGCAGTGCTTCTCTGCTATTCCAAGGATTTTCAATAGAAAAATGTTTCAGGAGTGGACTGCAGCGTCCATCTCTCTAGTCTGTCTTAATCTGGAAACTCAGCTGAAATCTGTCTATCATGGGTGACCCTGCTGGTATCTGAAATATTGGTGGCATAGTTTTCAGCATCACAGCAACACACAAGCCCCCACAACATGACAAACTGACACACATGTAGGAGATACACATAAACCTAGTGTGGTGTAGGCCTGCAGCTGTACCACTGTGGTGTCTGATCCAGTCAGATCTCGGAAGCAGGGTTGGGCCTGGTTAGCACTTGGATGGGAGACCACCTGGGAACACCAGGTGCTGTAGGCTTGGGAGAAGGACCTGGAAACCCACCCCCCAAAAACAATCAACCCTGAAAACCCTATGAATAGCACAGAAGCACTATTAATAGTGCTTCATCTGTTGTGTGTAGGGTTGCTATGAGTCGGACACTGACTTGATGGCACCTGACAACAACAAAAGTGTTCTGTAAACTCTTTTAGGGAAGCCATTGCCTTCTTAAATATTAAAATTGTAACTGGGTATTTTTAACATCATATAAATTTCATAGACTTTTGAGCCTAGATTCTCCTGGATGGTGAGATGAACAAACATAAAGGCCATGAACAAACATAAAGACCCTCACAAGAATTCCATTAAGAACCTATATGTATGAAGTAGATAAACTGCATGAAAGAACTAAAGAGCTAAAAATAAATTTTCCTTATTCCTGAGTGGATCCAGATATGCAGAAATAAAATTCAGGTAACAATGGGGTAAATTGTGTATATCTGCCTCCATCTTTGAATCATGAGGTAATTGAATGTATCCATGACAGGAATTCTTCTCTCCTGCCAAACCAAGTTGGTAATTACAAGTACCCAGAACCACAATCTGGACTCAGCCTGTGACACAATCTGGACAGAGTCAGGTCTGAGATCAGACTTGGAAAGGGCCCTTTTCTCCCTCTGAAAAATGTCTGTGCTGGTCAAAAGAGGCTACCAGGGAGGACATCAGAAGATTTCCTGGCCTTCCCTGGACATTTCAAGACCAGAGGGACGAAGTAGATCCCTGATCACATTGCTTCAGGAGCCCGAGGACATTTCCTAGCTCTTTCTTCACAGACACTGTATTAAGTAGAGAAAATCAAAAGCAAACACAAGTCCTGATAAGCCTCCATGAGGGAGAATACACAGAAGCTTGGCTGGAGCTTCCACACACATAGGCATGTATTTTTCTTCTTGAAAATGAATCTATATATGTCTGCTTTATTTGTGCTTGGATTTCAAAATCTTGCCTCCTTTTCCCTTGCTATAGGCAGCTGCATGGTATCTTAGTTCTTTCCAGCTGTTATAACAAAAATATTTTGAACTGGGTGGCTTAAACAATAAACATTCATTTCTCACAGTTCTGGAGGCTGGAAAGTCCAAGAACAAGGCACCAGAAGATTCAGTGTCTGGTAAAAACCTTCCTGACTTATTGGTGGCTGCGACTTCACAGGGTCCCCACATGGCAGAAGGATGAGAGAAGTTTCTGTGTTCTCTTTTATAAGGACACTAATTCTAAGTCTGATGGCTCTGCCTTTATGACCTAATTACTTGCTAAAGGCCCTGCCTCCTATTCACGATTTGGGGGAACAGAAGCATTAGGTTCATAACAAGTAGGGTACTTTTTAAAAATGTGACTATGTTCATCTGAATGCCATTTTATGGACAGATTAGGAAGGGAGTATCACATATATTACTTGGCTCCCAAAAGCACTTTCTAAATGTCCGTGAAAAATATTCTCAACTCAAAAATTCCAAAATGATCTAAACATAGTCACTTGGTATCAGAAAGTATGCTGACTCTCAAGGTGAATAATTTGAAGCTTCCATTCTGATATGCTTCTCAAATTCCCCATCAGGCTTTAGAAGCACCCACTTCTTGGTTGGCATATGTGACTAGCATCTCTGAAAGAGAAAGGCAGGAGGACTCTGAGCTAAGGTAAAGTAATTATGCAGTTTCTTGTTACACAGACCATGGGCATTTGTCATTCTTTTGAGCTTTTCTGCTCAGAAAAGAAGAGAAAACAATTGACATTTATTGAGCAAATACTCCATCATGCATTGTGCCAAGCAGCCTTCATGGCAGCTTTGTTATACAAATTAAAAGAGGTAAGTCAGAGGAAGGAAGGAAGTTGCTCAAGGCCTGTCAGTAAACCCAAGTCTCTCTCCCCCCAATCCTCTTCCTATTGCATTGTACCCCCAAACTCCTTTCTTACAGATTTTTCAATGGCAGATGTAGAAACGTCTCTGTCTCTGATCTCTGAGGCCAGACCTCACCCTACTAAATACATGACCTCACTCAGCATGCACCAGGAGGTCTGCCAGGGCAGCTGGAACAGCAGGAGTGAGGGCCATGGTGATTTCCTTGATCACACAGAAACCTGCTCTACCAGATATCTCAGGGGGTAGGAACACATCTTGATTTCTATAAAGTAGTCTATCATGGCGTAAGATAAAGGCAAACATTTATATTGGCACCGTGAAATGATTCTTCACAGAAAGTGCTATCAGATGGTAGAAAGAATTACTTTTGCAATCATTTTTGTACAGTGATAGCGTGATGACAGTGAGTGATATGTAGCTTCAGATGTTTTTTTTTATTTATTTACCTTTGTGCTCACATGTGTCCACTGGGGTTTTTGTTTGTTTGGTTTTTTTTTTTCCTCTGTGTGTGTGTGTGTGTGTGTGTGTGTGGTTTGTTTGTTTTTGTGGGTTTTAATTTTGCTTGGCAGTAGTCCAAATCCTCTGTCTCACCCCATACCTCCTAGAAACGAATCATGAGTTAATAGAAGTGGGATCTGCCAAATGTACCTTGGACTTCCCCACATTCATCTTTGACTGCACCTGTTCCAACAGGTGTACTCATTGCAAACGGGCAAGATTCCTAAGGATAGAGAGCCTTGTAGACTCCTATGTATTCCCAGAGCAACAGACACTTTAACAAAAAAGTCTCTATTTCTTTATTTTCATATGATATTCTTCCTACAAAAAAGACCTTAGTTAATTATTGAACACTTTTCTTCCCCAAAGTCTGTGAGGATTACAGAGAGGAAATATCTTTGTAAACATTTTGACTCTTTTACCTACCAACTCAATATACCCAATCTCTGAGGAAATGTGAAGTTTCAGCCATCAATTTTCTACTTCTATTTGATAGAAAGTATCAAAATTCTGAGAAATGTTGGGTCCTCTACCTTATGAGCCAATGAGGTGAGCCAATTCATTTTGTAATGCTTTGAGTATTCTTGCTCCCTACATAGTAAGAAAACCTTATGACATGCTCCTTAGAAAAACTACAATGTTTATATTCATTTTCAACTAATATGAGATTTTAAATTAAAACAAATTTATTAAACATTGCTCAAAGAAATGAGAGATAGCTATGACAAAATAATGTTACCCGACCCAAATCTGTCAGTTCACTGCATGACAGGCCAATTAAGTCAAGAGATAAGGGGTTGAGGAAGGTGACTTTATTCAAAGGCCAGCTCACCAGGCAGTTGGAGAGCTTTTATCTAAAGTCTGTATTGCTGGAAAGCTGATTTAGGTTGTTTACGTAGGTAGATGATTGGTGTTCATAGACTGGTGGGCAACTTCTCACAATGGGTAAAGGTTCCAGATTTGTGGCCAGACGATGTACATTTGATCTTAGTTACCTAGTCACAAGATGATTTTTCAGTTCTGCAATTCTCAGGAAAAACAGTGATTAGTTTTGCTTACTGATCAGTTTGCCTACATGCAATTCCTGACATATTCCACAATGGACAGGCTAGAGGCAGTAACTGCCCAGAGAAGTAAAATAAGGGTCAGGTAAAGTTAAATATGGAGTCCTTAATGCTTGGTTTTAATTAGACATTAATTCAGAAGACATTTTTATTTGTTATAATATTGGTTTAATAAGATGGACAGGAATGGTTACTACTTTGATTTTATAAATGAGGCAGTGGAGAAATAGCAGTAATTAATGACTGTGGTATTCCAGTTTTTTAGTCCTTTCTAGGTTGTGAATTCTGGGCCCTACAATTGCTTGCTTTCAGCCCTCACCTAAATTTATCCAAGATGCCTGAGGTTTAGATATCTCCAGTAGAGCTACTTTCCATTAAACTGAACTCACATCTGCAGCCTTTCAGACATTACATGAGTAATAATCAGTTCCTCTGAGCCTGCATGGTTGAGACTCCTTTTATTCCCATAAGGACCTTTGGAAAGAGAGCCTTGACAAGAGCATCCTGTCTGTGATGATCTCCCTAAGACCTAAAATAAAAGAGGAAATGAAATCTCTGAAGACATCTCTATCTTTCAGTCCCCTCCACTTGGCTCATAGTAGACTTTTATATACCCATTTTTTTTCATACATAGTACTGGGATAATTGATTTCCCCTGGGTTTCTAAAGAGAAGTTAATCCTACTCTGCCCAGGTAGGGTTAGGTGATCCTCCTCTATACCAGCCTGAATACATTTCTATATCATTTGTTGACCTGTTATCATACTATGTCATTTGTGACCTATTGTCATAAATTATAAGAAGCTTTCTATTAATATAAAGAAAATATGTATATACCATGGCTTTCTCACTTTGATGATACCATATTTGTCTATTATTGGGGGGCTTAGTTAAAAGTTTCAGAAAATTTGTTCTGACTTCATTTACATATTTTTAAAATATCATGCCATTGGTTAATGGGTCTTCAAAGCTCATTGGTTGTTGGAAGATTCATTTCCTCTTAACATTTTCCATATGGCCCTTGTATTTTCAATCCAGCCATAGTGGGTTGAGTCTTTCTGATGTTTCAAATCTTTCTGACTTCCTTTTCTGCTCCTAGCCAGAGAAAATGCTCTGCTCCTAAATAGCTCACACAATTAGTTTGGCCCACCTGGACAATGTCCCTTTCATCTTATAATCATGGGAGTAACAACAGGGGACAGGGGAAATGGGGGTCATCTTAAAATTCTGCATACCCCAGACATGACTGTGATACTTTTAACCAAATATGTCTGCATTCTTTCATCTTTTTTTACTACAAGAAGTATGGTTTTTCTACAAAGGATGCTTAAAATTAAAAAATGCAATCCATGGTCCTGAGCAGTTAGAGAATCATGGATTCAAATAGCTTCACTCCCATGATCTTGACTTCAGAGGAAATATATGCTAACCAAATGAGCAAACCAGCCATCCCCACTGAGCAAGTAATAATAGAGGCAGCCCTGATCTCAGAGGCAGAACGAGATACCAGTGATTCCATTAAAATACTTTATTGCCCCAGTAATGTAAGGTTGTGGCCACCATTTGAGTTGGAAACTCAGCACAATTTCCTTAATTCTGTGCAGCCCAGAGTTCATAAGCTGAATATGATTAAGGTGCTTAAGGTGTAAATGGAACAAAATTTCGGCCATTTCTGTGCAGTTCCTACACATTGTTACTAAATACTGACCACAGTCATTGTAAAAATGTTTTGATTACTTTCTAATATATATTTAACAAAATGTCTAACAAACCAAACTTATATAATTTTATTGGGTTCTTACATAATATTGTCGGAAAGAAAGAAGATGAAACAAATCAGCCCAAATGTTCATTTTATGAACCAAACTCAGAGAGAACACAAAAGAATATGATACCCAAGGAAGAAAAAAAGGCATGTCTCAAGCAGTTACTATCATTTAGGAAATATTGTTGTTGTTGTTGTTGTTGTTAGATGCCATCAAGTCGGTATCTGACTCATAGTGACCCTCTTAGGGTTTTCAATGGCTAACTTTCAGGATTGCCTTGGGAGTGGATTGCCAGGCCCTTCTCCCATTTTTGCTGGGAATTGAAATCAGGACCTCAGAGACTGCAGCGCAGTGCTCTACCAACTGAGCCAAATCCCAGCCCTAGGAAATATTAGACCCTTTTTAGTAAGTCTTGAAAGAAGGATCTAACTTGTGCCTTCATTTAGCTTTTTACCCCTACAAACAAGGCCTAACTTTAAGAAGATGGAAACATTAAGTCTCCTGATCTGATCACCACACATTGTATACATGTACTGTATACAATGTACCACATAAACATATACAATTATTATGTTCTAATAAAAAAATCTTTGTAAATATTTAAGCAGATGGAAATGTAACTACCTTGATTTGATCATTAGAGATTGTATACATATATCAAATTATCAGTCTGTCCTCCATATATTTATACAATTAAAATAATAGTTGATGAAAACCTTTAGTAAAAAGTATTTTAATGGTGAAAAAGTGAAATAATTTTATTGCTGAAAGATACAGAGCTATTTAAAAATGTTTTATAGCTTTTGAAGCTATGTTGAGAGGAAAAATATAATTTATAGTGACATAAAAATTGTGCTATAAATAACAGATGAAAAGGCCTGATTGCTAAGAAGAATGCACAAAATATTTCATTAATTATCTAGCATACTGCTATATTGGTTATCTATGGGGGTCAGATTACAGCCTCTTTCTTTTTTTTATTTTAATTGCTTCCTTAAGATTTTTAGTAATCTTCCTTTGTGATCAAATTTGGAAAAAAATATAGCTACTGAAAATAAATTTTAAAAAAAGAAAAGCATGTATCAAGTTTAAATTGCAAACTGGAGCCTTCAGCAGAACATAGCTGAGTGTGTGCCATGGACACCAAATCATTTCCTTCTTTTCAGTGGCATTCATGCCACCGCCGTACATTCTTCCCAACTGACATGACACAATGGAAAGACCAGTCCTACACCCAGCACTGAGTCCTGGGCAGATGGAATGTCAGTCAGAGAAGCCCCAGGTCTGGAAACCAAGTCACAGGGCAGGTCTTGTGTGCTTCCATACTTTCAGTTTATGTCATTTGCTGATCAACTACGATGCTTCAAAAATTCCTTCTCAGATCCTCAGCCCCTATGACAAGGAAGTCAGCTTTAGCAAATGTCTTTTAAATGGGGAAAGGAGGAGGATCCATTACCACAAAATATTTCAGATTAGGCCTTAGAATCCTTCTCTAGAGTAGAGGCACCTCCCCAGAATTAGCATCCCTGTTGGACTAGGGTTCAAGGGAAAACAAACATATCATTAGCATCCAGGAGCCCTCACTTTGTCCCTGCCCACTTCGTCTTCCCCCAGACTTCTGTTTTTGTTTAGGTTGCTCTGAAACCCTTAGAAGAAAGTTCCTTTTGAAATAAGTGGGTGCCTGACTCATTGCCTATTTCCTCTGTTTTTCCACCCATGTGGGAAACAAGGGCTGTGTTTAAAAGTAGACTGCCTATGAGCTAGGAACCTGCGTGCAGACAAAGCTCATTGTCTCAGGGCAGATTGCCAGACCCTAGGGCCCCTCTGCTCACCTCCTGGGCTCTGCTGTTCTAAGGGCCACTTGACAAAATGCAATGCATTCTCATGGTCCTACAACATTGTAGCTCTCTGACTCCCTTTCCTAAATTTTCATGTCAATGCATTTGTGACAGCCTTTCAAAAGACAGTAGAAGGAGTGACAAGAGGTAGTTCAGGCCTCACTCATGTGACTTTCCTGAAGGACTACTAAGTTTTACTCACAATCATTTTAAAATCTATGTCCTAATTCTCTTCTCATTTTGTCTGTTGTTGTTGTTGTTAAGTGCTGTCAAGTCGGTATCCGACTCATAGCGACCCTCATAGGGTTTTCAATGGCTGACTGTTTCAGGATTGCCTTGGGAGTGGATTACCAGGTCCTTCTCCCATTTTTGCCGTGCTGGGAATTGAACTCAGGACCTCAGGGACTGCAGTGCAGCACTCTACCAACTGAGCTAAATCCCAGCCCACCATTTTGTCTGTAGATAATGGTTATTGGGGAAGAAAGTTCTGAAAAGTTGTTGTTAGGTGCCGTCAAGTCAGTATCTGACTAATAGCGACCCTGCATATAACAGGCAAAACATTATTGTCAGTGCTTCTCTGTTGTTCATATGGTTTTCAATGGTGGATTGATTTTTGGGAGGGGGTTTCTGAGTCCTTCTCCCAAGCTTACAGTATCTGGTGTTCCCAGGTGGTCTCCCATCCAAGTACTAGCCAGGCCCGACCCTGCTTAGTTTCTGAGATCTGATGGGATCAGAAGCCACAGTACTATGGCTGCAGGCCTTCTGCAAAGTTAGGGTGCAGGAAATACAGAAGGCTGGGTTAAATACTGGGGACACAACAAAAGGTAATTAAACATGGCAGCAGGAATCGGACTGTAGAACAAGAGGAATAGGACAAAGTTTCAAATTCAAAGGTTGCAGATAGGATAATGAGAAAGGAACCCGAGCGAGGTGCCATGCACGTGCTTGTAATCTCAGCAACTTGGGAGGCCAAGGGGCTGGGGGTGCAGCCCAGTGTTAGAGCACTTGCCTAGTATGTGCGAAGCTGTGGATTTAATCCCCCAGTACTACAGGAAGAGAGAGAGGGAGAGAGAGACACAGAGAGAGACAGACAGAGAAAGAGAGAGAGAGAGAGAAGAGAAGAGAAAAAGAAGAAGAGGAGGAGGAGGAGGAAGAGGAGGAGGAAGAGGAGGAGGGATAATAATAAGAAGGAGGAGGAGGAAGAGGAGGAAAGAGGAAGAGGAGGAGGAGGAGGAGAGGAAGGAGGTGGGGCAGGAGGAGGAGGAAAGAAAAAGAAAAGAAAAAGAATTAAACCCACATGATGGTTCAACCTTCAAGGAGGGCGAGACAGAGATAAAGAGAAGCAGAAAGAAAGAGAAAAAAGTTTGCACATGCTTGAGGAAAGCCCACCCTCAGTGGCATATAAGAATCAAAGGTGAAGATTTTGGCAATCATGGAGCCCCTCTGCTATGGTTTGCAGGTGGGTGGTATCTCGCTAATATTAAAGGCTTGGTTCTTAGCACTATTGGGAAGTGGGAGAACTTGGAGGTTAGGCCCAATGGGAGATCCTCAGGTCATTGGAAATATGCCCTGAAAGGGATTGTGGGACCCAAGTCCATCCTATCTTTTTTTTTTTTTTTTTTTTTTTTTGCTTGCTAACTCAGGCTGGGATTTAGCTCAGTTGGTAGAACACCGCTCTGTAGTCTCTGAGGTCTCAAGTTCAATTCCCAGCACCACAAAAATGGGAGAAGGACATGGCAACCCACTCCCAAGGCAATCCCGAAACAATCTTCCATTGAAAACCCTATGAGGGTCGCTATGAGTTGGACACAACTCTACAGCACCTAACAACAACAACAACAACAGCTCATGTGTGAAGTGTCTGTGTCTGTTTCATCGAACACACCTTACAATGGCCAGCCAATGCCCTTACCAGAGGCCCAAAGCAATTGTGTCATCCAGTCTTGGCCTAGAATGTACAGTACCATGAGCTAAGTAACTTTTTCTCTTGATAAATGAATTGCCTTAGGCATTTTGTTACAGTAAAGAATTTCACATTTCCTGAATAACATGACCAGTTTCCTCACCAACCCCCTCAACCAAAAAGTGGTTAGGGAAAAAAGGGAATTTAAAGAGAAGGTAAAGGAAATACATAATTATTAAGTAATTTCAATATTCTAATTAGTATATTAGGTATGTTTACTTTTTAAAATCACTTCAATAGTCATATAAGATTATGGTTCTTAACCCTGTATTTTAAACTAATAAAAAATACAGCTTATGAGATTTAAATAACTCACCCATAGGCCAAGAACTAGTAGAGTGACTCTAGGATTCAAAATCAAGTCATTTGATTAAAAACCCATGAGAGAAATTATTCTCTCTTTTACAACAAATTCCCTCTATTGATATCCAAATGCCAAGTCCTCCAGATGCTCCTTCAACATCACTTAAATTCATCCTCTTCCCTCCAACTCTACTGTCCCCACTTCAATGATTTACTGAGTTTCTCCAAAAAACCTCCCAACTGACTCCCTCTCTACCCTCCCCATTACTTCCTTTCTTCTTCTTTCCTTCCTTCTTCCTTCCTTCCTTCTTTCAACATAAATACGAGCACACCAGACAGTCAAAACCCTTCAGTGACTTCTCAACTGACCTAAGATAGAGACCTGCCCCCCAAATCTGGCACTGCTTATCCACTGACCTCCACCATATACCTGCTCCCCTCACTGTCTATCCTCCAACCATATTGGACTTCTTTAATTTCCTCAAGATAATAAATGATGTTCTACATTAGGGTTTTTCCTCTTGCTGTTTGTTTCATTTTGGAACTCCCCTTTCTCCAGCAGCTCTCAAAGTTTTTTGACTCAGAACATCTTTACACTCTTAAAAATTAAGAACCCTAAAGAGCTTTATTTAAAAAATTATATCTATTAAGATTTACATGTTATAAATTAAAACTGAGAAAGTTCAAATTATTTAATTCATTTAAAAATAACAATGAAGTGATTATACTTTAACATAAAAACAATTTATGAAAATTAGCCATATTTTACAAAACTAAAAATATATTAGTGAGATAAGTGGCATTGTGTTACATTTTTGCCAACCTTTCCAGTGCTTGGCTTTCTAGAAGACAAATGGATTTTCTTATCTGCTTCAGCCTTCTGGCCTCTATAAACTGCCTCTGCACACTTACAATGGAACAAGGATGAAACAAGCAAACAACTTCCTAGTAATACTGTGAAAATAGTTTCAATTCCTGTGCTCCCTAAAAGTATCTCAGGCAGAAGCCTCCAGGGATCCCAGGGTATACTCTGACAACTTCTGCTCACTTTTTTTTATTATTATTAGAAATTTTTAATGTACATCATAATGTGATTCATTTTGACATGTTTTTCATTGTGACAATTTTCATATATGCAATTTGATAAACATTATTCATATAGGTTACCCCTTACCCTCCCCTATGCTTCCTCCCCTCCCCCCTTCCTATCTAAATTTCCCATCCAAGTCTTCTCTATCTTTTACTTAGTAGTATTTTTCTATATGTCCTTGGGTTCCAGTTCTGTTTAAGATAGAAACTTTTCCTGTAGTCATCTTTGTTTTTATCTTGTTAGAACAATTGCATGTGATTTCTAGTCCATTTATATTGACATCATTCTTATCTTCCCTCCCCCCCTTTTATTATGATCTAACCTTTGAGTAGGATTTTTTCCTTCTTGTAATTTTGAATCAGTTCCCTCATATGAGTGAGAACATGTGTTTTTTCTCTTTCTGAGCTCTTGTTCATTCACTCAAAATAATTTTCTCTAATTCCATCCATTTTGCTGTGAATGACCTTATTTCATTTTTCTTGATTGCTGAATAGTATTCCATAGATAAATGGGATCACATGAAATTAAAAAGCTTCTGCACAGCAAAAGAAACAATTAACAGAGTCAAGGAAAACTCCACAGAATGGGAAAAAAATCTTTGCATTTTATATATCTGACAAAGGTCTAATTACTAGAATTTATAAAGAACTCAAGAAAAAAAAAAAACCAAAGACCAAACAACCCAATACACAAATGGGCAAAGGAATTGAGTAGACAGTTCTCAAATGAAGAGGTCCATAAAGCCATGAAACACATGAAAAAGTGCTCAACATCCCTAGCCATTAGGGAAATGCAAATCAAAACAACACTGAGATTTCACCTTATACCAGTAAGAATGGCCAAGATCAATAAAACAAACAACAACAAATGCTGGCGAGGTTGCGGGGAAAAGGGAACACTTTTACA
>VMDO01023073.1:0-32607 GCA_007922755.1 Pedetes capensis
TTGGGAGAAGGACCTGGAAGTCCACGCCCCCTCAAAAAACAAACAAACAGCAGCAGCAACAACAACAAAAACAATCTGCCATTGAAAATCTATGAACAGCAGAGAAGCACTGACAATAGTGTTTCACCTGTTGTACATAGGGTCGCTATGAGTCAGACACGGACTCAACGGCACCTAACAACAACAATTTCCTAGAACACTCTCCAGTAAATCTCCTGCAAACAAATCTCTGCTAGAGAACACGTTTCCCTGGGAAGCTGAGTCTGGCCTGGGATGATTTCAAGCGTATGTGCAGCTCAAAGCCACTGAGAGCTGAACTCTGCAGATTCAGGAAGCCAAGGAATTATAGCAGAGCCGGGCCATGTGGTGCTGTGGTTCACAGAAGTAGAGGGTTTGATCTTTGCTTCAGGGATTTGCTGTTAATATGAAGTAGCTATGCTATTTGAATCTGAGCTGCTCTGCTTCCATTTGGTTCCATCTGCCAAATTCTTTACAAACTCTCAGATCAAATGGTATGTAGAGAGAATCTGATTGGCTATGTTGATAAGTATCTTTCCATTTAGACTGGTCCTGCCATTTTTTCCTCACGGGACAATGCCAGCAAATGAGTGGATGTGGTCAGGATGCACGGTTGTCCTTAGTCTGTGAGTGTGGCTAAGGCGGGGTGCTCTCTCCACACATGAAATGTTTGCCTGAGTTCCCCTAATGGAAACCAGGCATGGGGGACACTGGGAAGAGTGTGCAGTGAGTCTCAACAAAGATTTTGAAATCTTCTTTCTCTTAACTAAAAACAAGAAATTCTCCAAGAAGCTTACGTTTCTGGTACTGTGCTTTCTTGACTATTAGATTTTTGGATTAAAAAATCTTGTTCAGATGTCAGCTCAACTATTTATTGTGTGACTTATTTATTAGTAAGTGCTATTTTATGAAAGAGGTATAAATATACCCAATTAGTGGGAGCGTTGTGGTGAGTGAATAAATAATGGAAGTAATGTGTTAACCACAGCGTCTGGCACGCAGTCAGCCTTCAACAAATCATAGAGACCGCACGTTGTTGTGGTTTTTCTTTTCATTACTTGCCATACGTCAGTCTGGGAAACTGTTTGTTCATTTTAATTATGTTTGAGTGGTGACCCTTTGACACGTTTCTCAAGGGGAGAGATCTGCTTTGGAAACTGTTGGCCAGTGTGTTCCGTCTCTATCCTCTCAGGTCTCTTGTCGATGTTTTCCAATTTCTAGAGGTTAAATGAGGACACTGAATATTGTTAGCATAGCGGATACTTCTGAGCCTGTTGGTTCTATTTGATTAAGCACTCCATGACCCATTTTATTTGTTAGTCCCAGCACAGCCCTTTGAGGTGGATGATTATTTTTCTTTTTATTCCATAGATGGTTTTTAATTGGCTTAAGTGAGTTCACACAACCTCCAGAAGGTCGATGGTAGTGCTTAAATTCCCTCCAATTCTAGATCCTTACCTGGGTCTTGTCATTTCTCTTCTGTGTTTTTGACATGATTATAGATGTAAGCGATTGTTCAAAAGGAAAAAGCAAAGAAATCCATATGACTTTTTAATGAAAGAAGTTAAATCAAGCAAGACTGCATCAGCTCAGCATTTATATATATATATATACACATATATATGTATGTATATATGTATACATACACATACATATACATATATACATATATATACATATATGTGTATGTATACATATATGTGTATATATACATATATACATATATGTATATTGTTGTTGTATATATACATATATACATATATGTGTATATATACATATATACACATATATGTGTATATATACACACATATAGCCTGCAGCCGTAGCCCTGTGGCATCTGATCCCGTCAGATCTCGGAAGCTAAGCAGGGTCGGGCCTGGTTAGTACCTGGATGGGAGACCGCCTGGGAATACCAGAAGCTGTATGCTTGGGAGAAGGACCTGGCAACCCCCTCCCAAAAATCAATCTGCCATTGAAAACCCTATGCACAGCAGAGAAGCACTGACAATAGTGTTTCCCCTGTTGTACAGAGGGTTGCTATGAGTTGGATACCGACTCAGCGGCACCTAACAACAACAACAACATACACACATATATATACGTATATATACACATCTATGTGTATATATACACATATGTATATATACATATATATACACATATATGTATATATACATATATGTATATATACATATATATAAAGTTTTAGTTTTTAAATATGACTATCTTGAGTTTTTATACATGTTCCACATTTTCCTTTACAAATTCATTAAGTTTCAGACCTCTCAAATACTTTTTATTTTTTGTTAGTGACTTTTAAACTTAGGTACCACTTAATGGGTTTCATTATGATAACTCTGTGTGTGCAAATTGTACATTGCTCATGTTCACCCCACCATTACCTTCTTATGACCCCCTCCCTCCACTGATCCCCTTCCTGTTCACCAATGATCCTCATTTTGCTTGCATGTATATACACACAGTGTATTCTAGGGGAGAGGGTGCCAAAAGTGTATACACATTTAAGGAGATATTATCTATGTATTACTTTTCAAAGTTGAATTGGATTATGAAGGGAACCACCTTGAGCACCTTCTGTAATTGCACAAGTCAAATATGACTTGTGTTCATGTTTTGCTATTGGTTGTTGTTGTTAGGTGCCATTGAGTCATGTCTGACTCATAGCAACCCTCATAGGGTTTTCAATGGCAGACTGTTTCGGGATTGCCTCAGGAGTGGATTGCCAGGTCCTTCTCCCATTCTTGCAGTGCTGGGAATCAAACCCGGGACCTCAGAGACTGCAGAGTTGTGCTCTACCAACTGAGCTAAATCCCAGCCCCTTTTGCTATAGGCAGATAGTATGGTAATTTTAATCCACTTTTTGGCAACCCCTTCTATATATATTAAAAAGTCCAGATTCTGCCTTTGGGAATAAAATATGTGATGTAATACTTTTCATTTTTGAATGTTTGACTTCTTATGAATTGACTTCTCACTAGACAGTTAGGGAATCTTTTTCTTGGCAATTCCTTTTCTTCTGCTTTAGGAACAAGGTCAAAATATGGGCTGTTCTTACCTTGGATTGAAAGATGTGGGAGGCTTTCAGAGGTGATGCTCTTGGAAATGCTAATACTACCTGTTGTTGTTGTTAGTTGCTGTCAAGTTGGTATCTGACTCATAGCGACCCTCTGTGCAACAGGTGAAACACTATTGTCAGTGCTTCTCTGCTGTTCATAGGGTTTTCAATGGCGGATTGATTTTTGGGAGTGGGTTGCCAGGTCCTTCTCCAAATACTACCTAATGATATGCAATTTTGAGATCTTAAAAGGAAGCCGTGGCTCTTCAGAAGCACAGGAGAAGGGATTTCGGGGAGAGGTTATTAGAAGCATGAGGCAAGACTTTGGAAAGTCATAGCTTTGTGAAAAGTTTTGTGAAAAGTCCTCATCCTTCCCCTTATGCCTTCCCAGTCTTCAGATACACAGGCCACCACATTCAACTATCTTACTTACATATTTCCAAATAATTAGTGAATAATATTTCTTGATTATTTTCATTTCTAGATATCACTGAACAAAACGAACTATATCAACCTTTCAGAGATGCGTATTAGTTATCTTTTACTGTGTAGCAAACTACCCTGGGACAGGGATGCGATGGTGACTTAGCTGGGTACCTTTAGCCAGATAGTTGCAGGCTAGCAGTAGGATAGGGCTGTGATTTCATCTGAAGGCTCACGTAGCAGAGGAAGCAATTCCCAGTTCACTCAGGTGGTTCTTAGAAAAATAAGTTCTTAGGTAGATGTTGGGGCGAGTGTCTTACTTCCTTGCTGGATGGTGGCTCCAGTCTTTACCGTGTGAGTCTCTTTGTAAGGCAACCTACAACATGGCTGCTCAGTTCCCTCAGAAGGAGTAAGGAAGGCGGTAAGAAAAGGCATGAGATTTGGTTCCCTGTGTTGCATCTGTTTCTACTCAAATATCATCTCATGTCTTCCACATTGGGGCAGAGTCGCTAAGTCTGCTCACACGCAGATGGAAGGGACTAGACCAGAGCTTGGATGTCAGAAGGCCGTAATTATTTGTAGACATCGGAGAAGCTGCTTCCTATAGTTTATCCTCTGGATCCCAGTAACTAATTTTCATCCCATATGCAAACACCTCCCCTCCCAACCAATGTCTCTGAAAGTTCCATCTCATAGTAGCATCAACTCAGATTATAGAATTTTATCAAGTCAGGTCCAGATGTGGTCCTTAAGTGCAACACATGCTCCTTCAAGCTGTATCTCTGAAATTAAAGAGACAAATGTCTGCCTCTCTCTCCACATCCGATGTGCAATGGTGGAACAGACATAGGCTCCTTGTTATAAACATTTCTACTCAAAGGAGGATGATGATGACTTATTCCTTGATGGGATTCTGAAAGCAAGCTGAGCAAATGCTGTGAGATTAATTAGGCCTTCTAACATGGAATAATTTTTTGTAGCTTTTTGCTCAGCTCTCTCTGCTCTTGGTTCCTCAAATTTGTCAATATTCCTTTTTCATGAAGGATAACATGTGCTTAACTTGAGTAGTTTTCTCTTCTTGCCCCTGATTTTGCCCATGTTCCAAATGGTGTCTGTGATATAGAATCTTCCCTTATCTCCTAGAGCTTTGTTCCACCAGCTTCCTGTTTGTAGTCTAAGGTAATGTGTCTGTTTGGTAAAGTCTGGGTCCCATTGACATGCTTACAAAATGAGTCTTCTAAGACTCAGAAGATGAAGCATTCTTCCACACAGGAGAGGGATGTAGATGCTGATCGGTCAAAATAATGACTAATAGCAAGTGCATTTTTTTAAGCACAAAAGATGACTACAGGATCATTTGGTATTCTTTCGACTGAACAGCATCTAGTATATGTTTCAGCTTTCCCACTTCTGGGTATCCATTCAAAGGAAATAAAATCAGCATACCAAAGGGACACCTGCATGCCCATGTGTATTATGGCACTATTCACAATAACTAAGACATGAAATCAATCTAGGTGCCCATCAATGAATGAATAGGTAAAGAAAATGTGGTGTTAACAGAGCCCTGTGAGAGCTGGAAGTAAGAAGGAAACACAGTATTACCATTTGAATCCGACCCATTCCCCCACAGACTCATGTATAAATGTTTGGTCCCCAGGGGTGGAACTATTTTATAAGGCTGTGGAATCTTTAGGAGGTAGGGCCTGGCTGGCAGATGTAGGTCACTGGAAGTGAATCTTTGAAGGTGATACATAACCCCTGCTTTCTGTAAGGTCTGTCTGCTTCCTGGTCTACCATGATGTGAACAGCCTCTGGTACATGCTCCTGCTGTCCCCGCCACCATGGGCTAATAATCTGAAACCAGGAGCCAAAATAAGCATTTGTTCCTTAAGTTATTTCTGCAAGGTATTTTGGTCACAGTGATTCAAAAATAACCCATACACGCAGACAGTAGCTGAACCCATGAAAAGATACTTGTTATTAGGTGCTGTTGAGTCAAGTCTGACTCATAGAGACCCTCATAGGGTTTTCAATGGCTAGCTTTTTCGGGATTGTTTCAAGAGTGAACAGCCACATCCTTCTCCCATTATTGCAGTGCTGGGATCAAACTCAGGTCCTCAGAGTGTGCAGAGCAGGCATTCTACCAACTGAGCTAAATCCAAGCCCAATGAAAACATATAGGAACTGCCAAAAAAGAATCGCAAGGTAGGTAGGTATGGGAATGAAATATCTCAACATTCTTTTCTTCCTGATGTCCAATTTTTGCTAATAAATCTCACTGGTGGAGCCTAATTGAACAAAAGCTAGCAGTCCAGGGTGATGTAATTTTTGAGAGTGACCATGGTGGTTGGTCAGTCTTATGGGGACAGTTTGTTGTTATTAGGTGCCATAGAGTCAGTTCTGACTCATAGTGACCCTGTGTACAACAGAAGGAAACACTCTCCAACATAGTACCCATCCCTGGCACTATGTCAGTGCTTCTCTTCTTTTCATAGGACATGCAATGGCTGATTGTTTGAGGATTGTTTTTTGGGAGTGGGCTGCCACGTCCTTCTCCCAGTTTTTACAGTGTTGGGGAAAAAGCAGGGCAGAAAAGGATAAAACATTCTCAAATCTTAGAATGTAGGAGCCAGCCCACCTGGCTTGCTCTTCTCTTTCAACTGAAGCAGTTTTATTCAGTCACTTCTCTCTGCTCAATGCAAGGGCACAAGAAACAAGACACACATTATGTATGGACGTCACTTTGTTTTCCATAACAATGGGACCTCAGGCTTGATCAGAAAGTAGAATGACCAGAAAGATGTTTCCCTTGATGTACTGAAGACACAAGCATTTTAAATTTGCTTATGTGAAGCTCCGTCCCTGAAGAGGCTTGAAGGCTGCTTGTATAGGACACAGTCACAGCTCATGTCCCCGGCCAGCATTCGTGTACATTTGAGGAAGTGCTGACTGACAAGAAAGTCAGCGGAAACCAAAGAGAATCTGTCAAAGTAATGGGAAATTAACTGAGCGGGTGTTTAGACATTCTGCATGACCAGATGGGTATATTAGGGATTGCTTGAGGAAGCTGTTGTGAATTAGATGCAGTGGAACAAAATTATTTCGTGATGTATAAAATGCAAAGGCAAGTGTATATAGGTGTGTCTGGGGGAGAGATATGAAAGGAAGGAGATTAATACTGTTGAAGGCCACCCACTCAGAGAATGTGTGAATCCTAACGCTTTCCCACTATCTAGGAGGGCTGGGTTTAGCTAAGTTGGTAGAGTGCTTGCTCTGTAAGCTCTGACACCCTGCGTTTGATCCCCAGCATAGAAGATATGGGAGAAGGACGTGGCAGCCCACTCCTGAAACCATCTGCCACTGAAAACCCTGTGAATAGCAGGGAAGCACTGACATAGTGCTGGGCATGGCACAATGTCAGAGAGTGTTTTCGTTCTGTTGTACATAGGGTTGCTATGAGTTGGACCTGACTCGATGGCACACAACAACAACAAACATCAACAAGGAGGGTGACTCTCAAGAAAACCACAGTGAAAGAATTTCAAGATTCATAGAAACTTTCACCCCTTTTTTGAGTCTTTTTTCTTTATTAGGCAGAAGCCCTGTCCATCCCCTATCAATTGTCCAGTTCTCCAGGGGGGCAGTAGCAGAGGATAGGCAATTACAAGGCTGGATTTGCATGTAAGGGAGTTAGAGAAAAATTTTGATTCTGACCCAAACTTAGATTTTAGTGAAACTTTCTGCCTCCGGGTTCACTGCTGACTAAAGTGATTCGGCTGCTGTTCAGTGCACTTACAATATACCTGCCCTTTGGATGTAAACATGAACGCCTGTCACATCTTTCTGGGGCAATTTGACCTGGGTGACCCCATTTCAAAGCAATATTTGTTTAGAGACGGTAGTTTACCTTGGCAAAGTTTTCTAAAGGGTTCATGGAGGATTTCTAGTAACTCAGAAAGAAATGTGTGTCTTAAGGTACAACAAATGAGTGCCGAGATCTATTTTTATCTAGACAAAAAGTGTATATTCATTCAAAGGTTTAGTACATAACTGAAATTTGGACATAAATTAATGAAATTTCATAGTGCCATTCTCTATCACAGGATGTGAAAAATAATAACAAAAGGATTTCCTAATGTGGGTTATTCTACAACTTGGAACTCTTCGTGTACTGGTAGTAGGTTATTGAGAAATTGGGCCAATCTGTAACTATATGTTCAGTGAACATTGAATATGCAAATCCATCCTTCAACCATATGCTATTGAGCTGGGTGTGGTGATACATGCCTGTAATCCCAGTGACTCTGGAGGCGGAGGCAGGAGGATCGCAAGTTTGAGACCAGAGGCAGTTTGTGTAATTTGACAAGATGCTGCTGGGATTTAGCTCAGTTGGTAGAATGCTGGTCTGCAGTCTCTGAGGTCCCGAGTTCGAGTCCCAGCACCACAAAAATGGGAGAAGGATGTGGCAATCCACTCCCGTGGCAATCCACTCCCAAGGCAATCCTGAAACAGTCAGCCATTGAAAACCCTATGAGGGTCGCTATGAGTCGGACTCGACTCGACGGCACCTAACAATGTCTCAAAAAATGAAAAAAAAAAAAAAAGGGCTGAGGGTGCAGCTCAGTGTTATAGCACTTGCAAAGCATGCAAGCGTGAGGCCCTGGGTTCAACCCCCCATACCACCAAAACAAAACAAAACAATATGCTATCAAATTATTCCTGCTTCCTTGAAAATTTAAAGTGAAAATAAAATTAGCCGGGTGTGGTGGTGCATGCCTGTAATCCCAGCACACAGGAGTCCAAGGTAGGAAGATCTTGAGTTACAAGCCAGCCTGGGAAACATAGAGTATTGTGACACACACACACACAGAGAGAATCAAAAGTGGACTGAGAAAGGTATACAAGAAATGATGGGAATCGGGACAGCTTATTAGCTGACCTCAGCCACTACCCGCCGGGGGGACTACTTAGAACTCTTCCCTCAAAAATTTTATGTGACTCTGTGATAACAACGAAGCAGATTAAGCATCCACCATTTGTCCTAATGAAATGGAATCTTTGATGGCTCCAAGTATATAAGGTAACAAGTTATTTAGAACTCTGTTTACCAAGACTTTTAAAAACAGAGTGTAGAAAAAAAAGTCACCCCTCAAACCAATCATAATTTATGTGAATAACTGTGTATCTTATGGATTTATCCTAACGTGCACATCGTTAACCTTCTCAGCCACTTGAAATTCTCAAAAGCTTGTGCTTCTTTTTTTCCCTTTGGGGGTCTTTATCCTACTTTTTCTTTTCACCGTTTCCTGCCTGGATAATTCACACTTATCCTGAATCCTCTTCAAAACTGGACTGTAACAAGAAATGAGCACTATGTGTGAGCACTATGTCTTTGTTAAGATAGAGTAGTTTTGTAGTTTGTTGTTAGGTGCTGTCAAATCAGATCTGATTCATAGCAACCCTATGTACAACAGAACAAAACACTCCCTGATTCTGTGCCAGGCACCATTTTTTTTTTTTATGTTTAAGCCCATTGTTGCAGACATTATGTCAATCCATCTAGTTGAGGGTCTTCCTTTTTTTCAGTGACTCGCCACTCTCCCAAACATGATGTCCTTCTCCAGGGATTGGTCCCTCCTGATAACATGTTCAAAATTCATCAGATGCAATCCAGCCATCCTTGCTTCCAAGGAGCGCTCTGGTTGCACTTCATCTAGGACAGATCCTTTGGTCTTTTTGCAGTCCATGGAATATTCAGTATTCATCTCCAGCACCACAATTCAAACACATTGATTCTTTTCCTGTCTTCCTTGTTCAATGTCCAGCTTTTTCAACCATATGATGCTACAGAAAATACCATGGTACGAGTCAGGTGCATCTTCATCTTCAACGTGACATCTGTGCTTTTCAACATTTTAGAGAGGTTTTTTGCAACAACTCTCCTCAATGCAATGCAGTTTTTGATTTCTTGATGGCTTCTTCTGCGAGCGTTGATTGTAGAACCAAGTAAAGCAAAATCTTGGGCAAACGCAATCTTTTCTGCATTATTTCTTATGAGATTTCTTATGAAATTTTCTCCATTGATCATGAAGGTGTGTGCTGACCCAGTGGTGAGGATGTTTGTTTTGTTGATGTTGAGGCACAATCCATACTGAGGGCTGTATTCTTTGATCTTCATCAGTAAATGTTTCTGATCTTCTTCCCTTTCAGCAAACAGAGTTGTGTCATCTGCATAATGCAAGTTGTTTTTGAGTCTTCCTCTAATCATGATGCTGTGTTTTTCTTCATTAAGTCCAGCTTCTCTAATTATATACTCAGCATAGAGATTGAAGTGGTATGGTGAAAGGATACAGCCTTGATGTATACCTTTTTTGACTTTAAACTAGGCAGTGCTTCCTTGTTTTGATCAAACAGCTGCCTCATAGTCCATGTACAGATTTCTCATTAGTACAATTAAGTGTTCTGGTATTCCTATTCTTTGTTATGATCCACACAGTCAAATGCCTTTGCATAGTCAATAAAACATAAACCTGTTTCTGGAATTCTCTGCTTTTGGCTAATATTCATCTGATATTAGTAATGATATCCCTGGTTCCACACTCTCTTCTGAATCTGGCCGGCAGTTCCCTGTCTATATACTGCTGCAGTCGTTTGTGAATGATCTTTAGCAAAATTTTAATGTATTATTCAATAATTTACATATTTGGTTGGGTCCCTTTGCTTGGTAATAGGCACAAATATGTATCTCTTCCAGTCAGTTGGCCAGGTAGCTATTTTCCAAATTTCTTGGCATAAACAAATGAGCGCTTACAGTGCTGCATTTATTTGTTGAAACATCTCTATTGGTATTCCATCAACTCCTGGAGCCTTGTGTTTTGCCAATTCCTTTAAGGCAGCTTCCACCTTGTCCTTCAATACCATTGGTTCCTGATCATATGCAACCTCTTGAAATGGTAGGTCATCACCAATTCTTTTTTGTATAATGACTCTGTGTATTCCTCCCATCTTCTTTTGATGTTTCCTGCATCATTTAATGTTTTCTCTGTAGAACCCTTCACTATTGCTTGAATTTTTCTTCAGTTCCTTAAGCTTGAGGAAAAGAGTGTGTTCTTCCCCATTGATTTTCTAGCTCTAGCTCTTTGCACATGTCAGTACAATATTTCACTTTGTGTTCTCAAGCTGACCTTTGAAATATTCTGTTTAGTAGTCGAAGGTCACGGCGTGCTCACAATGGAGCTCTCAGAGTATGTGCAGAAAGGCTTCCAGATGCTGGCTGACAGCAGCTCCTTCGACTCTGGCGCCTTCACGCTTCTCCTCCGGGCGGCTTTCCAGAGCCTGCTGGATGCCCAGGCGGTTGAGGCCATGTTAGATCACCCAGACTTGAAACATATTGACCCAGTGGTTTTAAAACATTGTCATTTGGTAGCTGCAACTTACATACTGGAGGCAGGAAAGCATGGTGCTGACAGATCAACTCTAAGCACTTACCTAGAAGACTGTAAATTTGACAGAGAGTGAATAGAACTGTTCTGCACAGAATATCAGAATAATAAGAATTCCCTAGAACTCCTACTGGCAAGTATTGGCAGATCTCTCCCTCATATAACTGATGTTTCTTGGCACTTGGAATATCAAATAAAGACCAATCAACTTCATAAGATGTACAGACCTGCATATTTGGTGACCTTAAATGTAGAGAACTCCGATTCCCGATCCTACCCAGAGATTAGTTTTAGTTGTAACATGGAACAATTACAGGACTTGGTGGGGAAACTTAAAGATGCTTCGAAAAGCCTGGAAAGAGCAACTCAGTTGTAACTTGCAGAAGCTAAGGATCCACTGAGTCTAGAGAAAAACCAGAACCGCCTTTGCCTTCAGCCGAACCATCATTTGTGGTAGCTGGATGTCCTCATTTTAGCAGGAAAAAAAAAATGCTCCTTTGGAATTGATGCCGCCCATCAGTTTTGACACTTTTTTTTTTACACATGTGAAATGGTTAATAGGGAAATTCTAAGTATTTAAATCATCTTTGGTATTAACTGTACATTTCTCCTATTTTGATTTTTTCCAAGTCCTATGGAAGAAAGTAGTATTAAGCCCTGAATAAAGTGGTGTTTCCACACACACACACACACACACACAAAATCTTCTGTTTAGTGCTTTAACTTAATCATGTCTTCCTTTTACTTTAGCTGTTTGGCATTAAACGGTGAGTTTCAGAGTCTCTTTTGACATATAATTTGTTCCTTTCTTTTTTTCCCCTGTCTTTTAAATATCCTTTTGCTTTCCTCATGAATGATATCTTTGATGTCATGCCATGACTCGTCTGGTCTTGGATGATTAGTGTCAAACACATCAAACCTGTTCTTGTGGTGGTCTCTGAATTCAGATGGGATATAGTCAAGGTCATACCTTGCCTCTCATACACTTGTTCTAATTTTCTTCATTTTCAGTTTGAACTTGCATATGAGCAGTTGAGGATATGATCCACAATCAACACCTGGTCTTGTTCTGACATTTGATATTGAGCTTTTCCATCATCTCTTTACACAAATTTAGTTAATTTGGTTCCTACATTTTCCATCTGGTGAATTCCATGTGTGTAGTTGCTGTTTATGTTGGCAAAAAAAATGTATTTTCAGTGAAAAAGTCATTGGTCTGACAATAAGTAATCCTAAATTCTTAGGAGGCTTAATATAACACATCTTTACTTTTTATATATATTACACATGCAATGCTGGTTTTCTGAAGGTTTCTGGGCAATGTAACTACTCAGGAATGGAAATTACCAATAGAAGGTCAGCCCACAATTGCCTGAGTGATGAATTATGTCCTGGTGCCTAAAATTTCTATTAGAAATTACATGTGTTGGCTACTCAAGATCCCATTGGCCAAAGCAGGTCACATGGCCACCCTCCTCAACTTTAATACTTGCTATACAGTAACAAAAACGCAGTGATCAAAAGCAAAACTTTGGTGTTCACGACCTCTGAACCTTACTGGTTGTAACTTTTGGTGAGACATTTAATCTTTCTTTTGTTGTATTTTCTCATCTGTAAAATGGTATTTATGATAGTATATCCTCATTGAGCTTTGTGAATTAAAAGAATTAGTACATGCCAAACACTCATGACAGTACTTGACATTATGTTGAATAAATATTAGCTATCATTTTACTCCATATTTGGGTTTATTACATAGTAATATAACTTCTATTCATAGGATCCATCTTTCCTATGAATGTAAGCTCCTTGTTAGTGGGAGTCTTTTTATCCGGTGTTGTAATTTCAGTGTTTATAGAGAAGGAGAAAGTTGGGAATTTTATTCTCCTAGTTTCAGATGTCTATATGAGCTATTTCAGACCCTTAGGGTACTACGTATGAAATGTCAGCCTCAATGGAGCAAAATGCACTTGGTGACATGCAGAAATCAATTCAGCTTGTTTTATATACTTCCTCAAATTCAGAATGCCTAACCCACTGAGAGGAGCTGGGATTTAGCTCACTTGGTAGAGCACTGCGCTGCAGTCTCTGAGGTCCCGAGTTCAATCCCCAGCACCATAAAAATGGGAGAAGGACCTGGCAATCCACTCCCAAGGCAATCCCGAAATAGCCATTGAAAACCCTATGAGGGTCGCTATGAGTCAGATACCAACTCGACGGCACCTAACAACAACAAATCCACTGAGATAATTTGGCTTAGTAAATAATTTTTTTGTTTTGGTTTACTTAATGAAGTAAAGACCTTTCTACCTGTTTATATTTTATTTCTAGAACAATTGGAGAGATTTATGAAAGAAGAAACATATTTCTAATACTCATTGATTCATTAAAAATGAAATAGTCCCATAGTCCTAGAAATGGAAAATACTTTCTCCCTCCAGATGTTTTTAGTAAACTTTCATGAGCAATATAAGAATTACCTAGAGTTTAAATGACATGTGGGTAACAAGAATGCATCAAACTCCACATGATTTTGCTCACAATTTATTTCAGTAATGCAAGAAAAATGGGTTACTTAAAAATGGTCAGAGCTGCAGTACAAGATCATTGACAGCTGTGAAGGAAAGTTGAATAACACTGTGTTGAAAAGGTCAGTGTTTCTTGTTGATATTGGACGTGGGATGGGAAGGGCCTTTGGGATTGCCAAGGGCCCCTCCAAGGACGTAACTGCAGTGGAAGTTTTAGAGGTCAGAGTCTCTGAGATAAAGAGCAAGACTTGTTTTCTCACAATGGTTCTGAACTCAGAGGTCATCCATGAACTCTTCTGAATCACATTTCCCCCACAGGCTCAAATAAAAAGTGTGGGTTAATAAAACTGGGTAATAGTAAGGTTTGCAGGAGACATGGGAATCATTATTCTGTTCCATTTAGCTGAGTTTAATATCCTGTATGGGGAGAAAGTAAAAATACAGGGCAAAAAAATAAATAAATAAACTCAACTGGATTCAATATATTTTTTTTCATTATAAACTCCATCACTGTGGATCACCCTCCTGTATGTACCTTCCTCCTTCCTAAGCCTTGTGTTTTTTGAGGGTGGATCTACATTTTAAATAAAGTAGTTGGCTACTACCAAATAATCTCAGTGTTTGATGCAAAAATTATATAAGTCTAATATTAAAATGAGAGCCACTTATTAAGGTAATGTATCTTTTTGGTCGATATTTCTCTGTGACATGTGCCATTCACAATGCTTCACCCTCCATGGGTTTAGGATACTTTGTGGGGTACGTCATTATCTCTAGTAATTAAATATTCTTTCACATACTTCTTGTTGTTGTTGTTAGGTGCCGTCGAGTCGGTATCTGACTCATAGCGACCCTCATAGGGTTTTCAATGGCTGAGTGCTTCGGGATTGCCTTGGGAGTGGATTGCCAGGCTCTTCTCCCATTTTTGTGGTGCTGGGAATTGAACTCAGGACCTCAGAGACTGCAGCGCAGCGCTCTACCCACTGAGCCAAATCCCAGCCCTTTCACATACTAATTTATTTTTATTAAATATAATGGGTATGGATATTTTCACCATAAAACTGTGTGACAATAAGCATGGGGGTGAATACAAAATTCCTCTGTGTTTTCCATTAAAAAAAAAGTAGATGTAGAGTTTTTAAGATTGAAGCCTAAATTTTCATTTATTTGTTTACTTTCACCTATATCTGGGTGCCAGTCCTGTACAGATATGGATTAGGAAATGACTTCCAAGCTGTGTAATTTATTGACAAGTGGCTAACCCAGGGCTAGCTGGCACCTCTAGAGCTTTCCTTGATATGGTGAGAACAGTAGGAGCGACCAGCAATACATGTCATCAGATCTCATACCAGTTTTTCTTTCAACTTTCTTCATGTTCTCAGAGCCACAGGAGTTGGCTGCAGGCTGTGGTGAATTGGAATTGCTGAACTCTTAAGAGGTACAGTTTTATTGTAGCAACAAATGACATCATCCAACTGTTACTAATCACTTCCTGGGTTTTTGGGCCCTTTTCCGATAATTTTACGTGTGTTAACCCATTGACTTTTTTTTTTTTCAGTACTGGTAGTTGAACCCAGGATCTCCCACATGCTAGGCAAGTTCTGTACCAATGAGCTGCACCCTCAGACCCTTTTTTACTTTTTATTTTGACACAGGGTCTCTCTAAATTATGTAGGCTGCCTCTGGCCTTGAACCTGTGATCTTCCTGCCTTAATTTCCCGAGTGGCTGGGATTGTAGGTGTGCACTACAGTGCCAGGCAACTCATTGACCTTTCACACTCAAATAACTTCAGAGGGGTGTAGAGGAGTATTTGTAAGCTTTCCAAAATTACTATACTAACAAGCAGTGGAGCCAAGTTAAAATCCAAGCAGCCTGGCCCAAAGCTATTGGTTCTTAAGTTCTAAACTAGGTTATCAAGCTGGGACTCCTGATTCTCAGTTTCATGGACAGACTATTGCAAAATGGGCTCTGAGGTGTAAGTCTGTGTTTATTTTCAATGTTTACTAATGTCATGCACCATTGAGTCAGTGTCTGACTCATAGTGACCCTATGTACAACAGGCAAAACAGTATTGTGAATGCTTCTCTGTTATTCATAGGGTCTTCAATGGCGGGTTGATTTTTGGGAGTGGGTTGCCAGGTCCTTCTCCCAAGCCTACAGCACCTGGTGTTCCCAGGCGGTCTCCCATCCAAGTATTAAGGAGGTTCAACTCTGCTTAGCTTCTGAGATCTGATGAGATGGAACACCACAGTGGTCTGGCAGCAGGCACATTTACTAATAGTGCATCTCATTAATCAACTAAATCTGTGTTTAAGGAACAAAGCTCAACTCTTTCAGAGTTCTATAGCAGGAATGTGTTGTTAGGTGTCATGGAGTCGGATCCAACTCATAGCAAACCCTTATAGGGTTTTCAAGGGCTGATTGTTTCGGGATTGCTTTGGGAATGGATTGCTAAATCCTTCTCTAGTTTATGTGGTCCTGAGGATTGAACCCAGGGCCTCAGAGACTGCAGAGAGATACTCTACCAACTGAGCTAAACCCCAGCCTGCGAGCAGGAGTGTAGTGCCCCTTTAATACTTTGCAATCCGCAGTCGTTAGTTCCCCACCTCATAAATCTGTTTCCTATAACAATGGTTAAATATTTTCTTTAATGTTTTGTAAGAGATTTGAAGAAGTGAATACAAAAAGTCTTTAATTTTTAGCCCTTCAATAATGACAAAGTCAAAGTTCATTTATATTTATCTGCATTAAGTAACTAATTTGTTGCCTTGGTGATTTCTTTTTTTTTTTAGGGTCTTGATAGTAATGTGCTATCAGTTGGCTTCAATTTACTTTTCATGAAGTGAGAATGAGGATGGGTTTCTGGAATAAGGAAGGAGGATTTAAGTTTCTCTAAATATCAGCCTGGGTCCTCCCCAGCACTGCAAAACCAGGAGAAGGATGTGGCAATCCACTCAGAAGCAATCCCGAAAAATAATCAGCCATTAAAAACCCTATGAGGGTCGCTATGAGTGACAGCCAACTCGATGGCATCTAACAACAGCGATAAATATCAGCAGCCCTCTCTGTCACATATATAATATGGAAAACACACAATGACTTCTGAAATTCTCTTTTGTCGACAAGTAAAATATTTAACCATAGATAAGAAAAACAAACCTACACATTAATTGAAAAACAATAATTTACCTAATTCATTTTGCAAGTTCTGAGTGAGTGCAACACCTGGCATCTGATCCTCTGTAGTTGTAAATGGAAGAGGATTATCATAGGCCCGAGAGGAGCAAATGGGAATCTAGAGAAAGAGCCTGAACAAGTATTCTTTTCAAAGCAAGAATAAGAGAACTTCTAATGGTAAAAAGGTACGTTATACCACTGCTCACTTTGTGCAGTCAGATGTCTAATTGCACGTGCCTTTTCCATTTGTAACATCCCAGGCAGGTGACATGCTAGCTGCTGTTTATCATAATTACCCTGCATCTTACCATCCAAGTAGAAAACTACTGAAATGTTGCGCATAAATCTTTCAGTGCAATAAAATTGCATATCAGGGCATACATAGGTAAAGAAGATATGAACAGGGCGTTAGATATATTGCTAACAGTGACTACATTAATTATTGAAGGATTAATGTTATTGTTCCCTTTTCTCTACCTTAATCCTCTGCACAAGAGTAAAGTAGACGTACAAGGTCATTGTCATTCACTTTGTACAGTCTTGGGGACCTTTGAATGATTCAACATAACCGAGTGGCCATACTGTTTTAAAGGACATTAGCGTTCCTGTTAAGCTCTTGAGAATTTTGACCTTTCTTAAATGTCAGAAAAGGGGTATTCTGCAGATAGATTGTGATCAACTGGACACATAATACACCAAGTGTTTGGGCTTTTCTGTCTAACTCAGCCCCCACAGGAGGTGGTAGATTTAATGAAATGCTGTTCCCTATTATGCAAGAGTATTTGGTAATTTGCTTAGTGACCCTGTTGGCACAGAATGCGCTGCAAGATCTGACACTGGTGATCGTAGAATTGTATTCATCTGAACCAGTATCCACGGTTTACAAATGAGAAAGCTGGGGCTCACAGAAATAAACTGATTTGTTCAAAATAAGAGAGCGGCTTAGCAGCAGAGCGGGGAATAGAATCCAGATCTTCCTCCTTTCAGCCTCGTGTACTTTCCACTTCATCACGCTGAACTGCACTTTTTTTCTCCCCTGCACTTTTCTGTCCTTTTATGCAATTCATTATATGCTGAAGTTCCAAGCAGGGGAATTACGTTTTTCATTATAATTTTAATAAGGTGTCACAAAACATGAAATTCACATTTGAGTCCCAAATTTCTTTCCCAAACCATGAAAAGCTTTGAATAGTTAGGGTAAGCCTGCAGCCGTAGCCCTGTGGCATCCGATCCCGTCAGACCTCAGAAGCTAAGCAGGGTCGGGCCTGGTTAGTACCTGGATGGGAGACTGCCTGGGAACACCAGAAGCTGTAGGCTGGGAGAAGGACCTGGCAACCCCCTCCCAAGAATCAATCTGCCATCGAAAACCCTATGAACAGCAGAGAAGCACTGACAATAGTGTTTCCCCTGTTGTGCAGAGGGTCTCTATGAGTTGGATACCGACTCGACGGCACCTAACAAGAACAACAACAAGTTAGGGTAAACCTCACCAGATAAATTACCACTGTCTCTCGACCTCCTAATTTTGATGGTTATATGTGCGGTGCCATACATCCCCAAACCTCTCTTACTGTGCTCTGTTAAGGCTTACAATCGTGTATATGCCGCTAATTATCAGCACAACCAGCTCTCTGATTTTGATGCCTTCTGGTAGAAAGACTCCTAGATTAGGCCCTGGAAATCTCTTTGGAGACCTGGAAGAACACCAAAACCTCTGTCAGGAACACTGAGAATGTGGTGTGTGTGTGTGTGTGTGTGTGTGTGTGTGTGTTTGTGTGTGTGTGTGTTTTCCCTCCACAAAAACCCAAGGAATTTATTTTTTTCCATAAAGCTCTAAACTGTGACCACTTTCTAAGTTGATTCTCCTATGCTTAAATTATTGGTTTTCCCACACATAAAGGGCCGAGTAGAGTTGTCTTTGGCAGCTGCTGATGTGGTTGGCATTTACTGGGATTAAGTGAAAAATCCATTGCTTAAAAAGATGACATTTAAAAAAAAGGACGTCCTAAACCAAATAGGAAACCACATGAAATCAGATTTGTTCTTTCTCAAAAAAGCTGGAGTCCCTGTAAGCTCTACTTTAATCTCAAAAATCTAAACAAAACAAAACAAAAACCAAAACCCCAAATAAAAACAAGACACCCCACCCCTGTAATGTTATCTATCTGTGAAGCTAATTTTTACCATATGTGTGGTACTTTGAGTTCTGAGAAAATGCTTTTATCTGATTTGAATGTACTGCAGTGAGCGGAAATACCATTGTGGGCAAGGCACCCGTTGTCACATTATTAGTACAAGTTCTGCACTGAAGTGGCAATCCCTGGGCTTCCTGCTGGCCACTTGCCTCCCTGCTTCTCACTGTCAGCTCTGTAAACCACTTTTCCTTCCACCCAAATCCCCTGCTAGGTACAATCCTCTTACCAACTGAGGCACAACTCAAGGTCTTTCTTTCATTTATAACCAGTGCTCTGTGCCAGGTTGCTTAAAGAGCTGTTATCTGATTACTGAAATAAATGGTCACAACTGAAAGTGTCCTCGACAGTCACTGAGCTCTACCCTTTTATGCAATAAAAAGAAGGACCAGGGCATTTAGTGACTGGCTCAAGCTCAGACTTTATAGCTGAACCCACAGTTCCCAATATTCTCTTCCTTCTAGGTCTGCTTTTCCTCTTCACCTCTCTTTGAATAGGCTATAAAAATTTGGCTGGATTTTATAGGATAAAACTCTTGGTACATCTGATCGACTACTTTTTAAATTTTATGATTTATTTTCTCATTGGTAATTTTTAATGTACAACTTAATAAGTCTCCTTATGACGTATCCATCCATGAGTTTCGTTGTACATTGCTCATGTTCTCTTCCCCTTTACCCTCTCGTGACTCCCCTCCCCTATCCTCTTCCTCCCCATCAATGGTCTCCATTCTACTTGCATGTCTTTTCTGTGAGTCTATCTATATATGTGCATCCCCATTTTGCCATAACCGATTGATTTTTTTAATGAAACAATGGCTTTATATCTTCAGAAAACTCAAAGTACCCAGAATTTGCAATCAATTTTTGCAATCATTTCTGTGCATTTCAGGCACTGCATCTTTCTGTTAAGATACATTCTGTGGCTCACACAGTAATACCTCAGTCATGGTTCACTGAGGACCCAGTGTGACCTCGCCCTGGGTGTATTCCCCAGGGCATGTGGAGGGCAGGTGGAGGGACATGCCTGGAGGAGATTTAAGTAAGAGACTATGGACCTCTGCTTTTGGAGGAAGAGGGAGCAGAACAGGAAGGAGCTGGTCACAGTAGGGTATGAAGATGGGGTAGGAGGAGATGAGATCAGCCCTCATTACCGAGGGTCATTACCAAAGCGCCCGGCCATCAAGCCCAGCTCTGGCTCCTAATGCTTGTCTGTGTTAAGAGATGTAAAATATAAACATGGAAAAATGAATTTGTTAACAGTTTTGGTCAAAACTGGGGAGAGAGAAATTCCCAGTCTGTCTCTGCGGTGATACAACTTCTAGAAAAGCTGTAAGAGAAGCCAGGAAATACACATATGGAGACTCAGCCCTGGGCACCAGCTACTGGAACTGAGAGATAGTCCTTCCCCTGGGAGATGAGTCTGTTTCGGGGCTCTAGGGCTGTTGGGGCCACTCATTTTCACTCCCAGCATGGTATTTCCTAACTCCCTGGGTCCCCGTTACGGGTTCTGTCACTAATACCTGTCTTCCAGCAGTGCCACAAGAGACTGTGGGAAAGCCCAAGGGAAACAGAGGCTGAAAAGAGGTGGAAGAAATTAAATCTGAAAAGCTATTTCAATTCAAGTCTCTGTAAAACACTTGGTGCATAAAGCAGTGTGGTTTTGGTAGTTAGGTTAAAATTGGAACACGAAAGCACAAGAAAGCAAGTATTTAAGCTTTAGCATGAAAGCTTTGTTGTTGTTAGGTGCCATCGAGTTGGTATCCGACTCATAGCGACCCTCATAGGGTTTTCAATGGCAGACTGTTTCGGGATTGCCTTGGGAGTGGATTGCCAGGTCCTTCTCCCATTTTCGCAGTGCTGGGAATTGAACTCGGGACCTCAGAAACTGCAGCGCAGCGCTCTACCAACTGAGCTAAATCCCAGCCCGCTTTAGCTCAGTTGGTAGAGATGAAAGCTTTAGCAATGTTTAAATCTACTAGGGCCTTCAGTAATCCCATGCTTCCTTACCAGCGTGATTTATTATTTAGCCCTCCTCTCTCTCTCTCTGTCTCTCTCTTTCTCTCTTCCTTCCTTCCTTCCTGCTTCTCCTCCTCCTCCTTCTCCTTCTCCTTTCCTTTCCTCCCTCCCTCCCTTTCTCCCTTCCTTCCTTTCTGCTTCTCTCTCTGTCTCTTTATCCCTTCCTTCCTTCCTTCCTTCCCTCCTTCCTTCCTTCTTCTCTTCCTTCCCTTTCCTTTCCTCCCTCCCTCCCTTCCTTTCTCCCTTCCTTCCTTCCTTTCTGCTTTTCTTTCTTTCTCTGTCTCTCTGTCTCTCTCTGTGTCTCTCTCTCTCTCCTTTTTTCCTGTGCTTTGGAGGAGTTAACCCAAGGACTTGTGTGTGCCATGCAAAGGCTCTGTCATTGGGCCACACTCATGGCCCAAGTCCCAAAGTCCTTAGCCATGTTCTTCCATGAGAAAGATTACAGACTGCTTGGGGAGTAGAAGTTCTATTTGAGTAGGACACGGATGAACTTCTGGCCACAGGACTTTTCTGTAAAGTCTGTGCAAAAACAATTGTGCTTTGATATGCACCTTGGAGAATGTTCCACAGAAAGAAGGTGACAGTCTCCTCACCACCAGCTGCTATTATGGCTCTGTACTTGGTAGCCTCATGCTCTTGGTATTGGTGATGCCCTGTGTTACCAGCTGGGAAATGGCAGGTGAGCCTGGAAGACAGAGCAGGAATTATAGGGCAGACTAGCAAAGAAAGAGCTGCCTTTTGGGAGCTGCTCATATTGGAGGTGGCACCATACCCAGTGGAGGAGGGGCACCAAGAAAGTGCAAACTTATGATAGCTTTTGGGGGCCCTTTCAGGGGTACAGGGGAGAAGACAGAAGCTGCTGAGCCTACCTGAGCAGGTAGAGGAAGGCTTGGGGAAAGTTGAGTTTGATTTGCTGTTTATATCTCGAGTCTTTTGATCCTACTTTGCCGGGCACCTCCTTCCTCTTGGGCCCAGATCTGGAGCAGGAACCTCACACTTACACTCTAGGGACCCACGGGACTTGGTTGAGTGCAGTAGCAGAGTCAGGAATGGCTTTGGGAAGCCTTCTGGAACAAAATCTTCATTGTACAGCCCTTAAGTGTTACAGCTCATGGGTGTTATAGCATCTTCACAGGTAGTCCTGCGGGGCGTCCCTAGTAGGCTCTTCTCTCTCCGTAGGCTGTTCTCAACCACTGCTCCCGAAGACTTCTCCCTGGTGTTGGTCTGAGGGCTCTTCTCTGCTGATCTGCTGGTGATGGGATGGCCTCTCTTCTCTCTCTCTAGATGGTCGATGCTGTGGACCCTGAGTGCCTTGCATACTGTGCTTATAAACCCTTATGGACTAATCAAAAGCTAGTACATAATAGGGGGTGACTATGGCTTGACCAATCAGATGATATGGTATGGTCAGGGCACAACCAATTAGGGGATAGATGCATACCCAGTGAGAAGCCAGTGAGACTATGGAGCTCACTGGCTTCTCTTAGGTGGAACTGGGTGACCAATCATAGGGTGTTTGTTAACTGACCAGTTAGGAGATGCTGGGTGATAGGTGGCAGCCTATCAGGCAGCAAGAGGAGGGCAGGAGCCATCTTTATCTTGACCTCTTGGGCTGGAGGCCAAAAGCTTGAGCAAGAGGCCAGGATGTGGGGCAGAGGTCATTGGGGGCCATTTTGCCCTGGGAAATAGATCTTAGGTCTCCAGGTGGGCTAGATAGGCCTTGAGCCAGGCCAATTCCTTTCTTCTCTCTACCTCTCTAGGCCATATCCCTACACGACTTGACTTTCCTGTTTTGGAGGCTGGAAGCACATCTATTTACTTGTTGTTGTTGTTGTTAGGTGCTGTCGAGTTGGTATCTGACTCATAGCGACCCTCATGGGGTTTTCAATGGCTGTTTCGGGATTGCCTTGGGAGTGGATTGCCAGGTCCTTCTCCCATTTTTGCAGTGCTGGGAATCGAACTCGGGACCTCAGAGACTGCAGTGCAGCACTCTACCAACTGAGTTAAATCCCAGCCCCTTATTTACTTGTAGTGTCAAATTTATAAATTGAATACTTTTAAGAATACTGACATTCTCATGATTGGTTTAGGTATATTATTATCCTTCTTTCCTCCCTTCCTCCCATCCTTCCTTCCTTCCTTTTTTTTCTGTTTTGGGGTTTGAACCCAGAGCCTCACACATGGTAGGCAAGTGCTCTACCACTGAGCTGTACCTCCAGCCCTCTCTTTCATTCTTCATTTTGAGACCGAGTCTTGCTAAGTTACACAGGCTGCCTCTGGCCTTGAACCTGCTATCCTCTTGCCTCAGCCTCCCAAGTCACTGGGATTACAGGTGTGTGCCATGGTGTTCAGTATATTGTTATTAAAAAATTCTCCTAAAATAATGATAATTCTGAGTGGACAAACCACATATTAACTGTTCCATATTTCTCATTAGAACATTATGGGGTCTAGGCTGGGAATGTAGCTTAGTGGTAGAGTGCATGCGTAGCATGTGGAAGACCTAGAGTACAATCCCAACATCAAACAACAACAACAACAACAACACACCCCCATAGGTTTCATGCGTTTTTGCTCTTGTAACTTTTCACATCTAGAATAAAAACAGTGTTCAGTTTTAAAATTTCACTTGGCTCTTTGCTCTGGGGACAAACAGTGTAAAAGTCTTGAGAGAAACGGATCAACTTCATCAGTGGTGTTTTCAGTGTCTGGGTCTGGGTTTCCATGAGATCGCGTGCCCTTGGTTCAACCAAGTCTCCAGATGGCACTGTTGTCAGGAAGATGTAGAAAAATAGACACAAATGTATTTTTGTATCTAGGTTTCAGTTTATAAATCACTAGCTTTGTTTTTGAAGTGATTTTTCAGGTCAAAGCAGTTTTAAGATCCATCTTCAGCAGTTATTGCCATTCTCGCCCTTGTCTCCCACTTTCTGTGTATTTGATACTTTTTCAGTCTGGAATTTACAGTTCCCAGTACAATACCAAGCACAGACTTTGTTGAGAATTTACTTTTCATTCCCTGGTAAAGTTGCTTTTAGTAGTAACAAAAGTACTTACTATTTTGTTCTTGATGTTGTTATTGTTGTTAGGTGCCATCAAGTGGTGTCTGACCCAAGTGGTGTCCGACCCATAGCGACCCTCACAGAAATTTCAAATGGCTGATTGTTTCAAGATTGCCTCGGGAGTGGATTGCCATGTCCTTCTCCCATTTATGTGGTGCCGGGAATTGAACTCAGGACCTCAGAGACTGCAGAGCAGTGCTCTACCAACTGCGCTAGATCCCAGCCCGTTTTGTTCTTATAGAATTTCTAATCAACATAAATCACCATGAACAACACACTTGCATATAATATGTGGATCCACAATAGTGTGCCCTTGCGTTGCTGCGTAAGAGCACGTAATCTGAGTTTCACCTTCTTAAATTTATAAGTGGACAATCCAGTATTAATTATAGGCACACTCTTGTACAGATCTCTAGAATTTAATATACTGCATACTTTGGCATATACGGCTATTTCTGAGCTCCTTTTGTGGGTCCTCCTTGCTGTGAAGTGTCCTTTGTTTTGCAATAGCCCTTGCACATGTCAGATGAACAGCTTAGAAGCAGTTTCAGTAGAAGTTAGCCAGACATGGTGTGTTTTCTTTCCATGCAAATGTTAGTATACCTCTGTCCTTGGAGTTACTTCTCTGGGTCAAGGTGAGCTTTTGTAAGTGTGTGGACAAGAGGGGAAATGGTTTTTAGTTCTTTGCTATTTTGGGGAATTTGTTCATTACTGTTTCTTACAAGTAGGCTTGCCATTAGCATGACAAATAAAAAGCCAAATAGCACATCCTTTGTAGAATAAGTGATTCAGCCAGCTGTATTCAGAAATGACCTTAGGGATGATTCCAGGTCCTCCTTCTAAGGCCACCTTCCCTGGGTCTAAAGCACCTTGCTTTATCTGGCATCCTCTTTCAACGGTAACTTTTGTGTTAAGGCATCAGTGCAGGGTCTCCAGGAAGCTCCTGTGGAAATGTGCCTGCTGCCTTGGAGGGACAGGAGGGCTGTTTCATTAGCATAGACTGGCAAACGGCCACCTTCAATCATTTAACATGTCGTAATTGGGCTCCTTTTATGTGCAAGGCAGTGGAGTCAAATGAGGAGAAATGTGGTTCCCTGAGGACGTGGAGGATTGTTAATATTTGATGGCTAGGAAGGCAGGAAAAAATTAAAGCCTGGGGAAAATGAGATTCCAGGGTGAGGAGATGCCGAGGATGAGTCGCTCCACCTGGGACCACTTACCCAGCAGTGGGACTAGCAGGAAGCCCAGGGCATATATAAATACTATTGAAAAGAGGCAGTGCTATTTTCTTGAGATCTTTTTATTCATTTAGCCAATGGTTATTAAACACCTACAGTGTATCTGGCATCAAGAAACTAGGGATACAGAAGTGAAATGGATGATAAACACAAAACAGTAATAAGGGACAGAGAGGGAATAAGGTAAGGGAAGTAGGGAGTGCTGGCTGAGAAAATTCAGGGGAACCCAGAGAGGGGGTTGTGCTATTTTGTTTAGGGAGGGTGGGGCAGACCTGATGGGAGGAAGGAATGGAGCCTGGCAGCTCTGGAAGAAAGGAGGACAGCATTCCTGGAGAGGAACAGGAAGTTCAATGTCTCAAGACAGGATAATATATGGTGTGTTTAGGGAACAGGAAGGATGTCTGTGTGGCTTAAGGAAAGTAAGAGGAGAGTGTAGGGGAGAGGAAGACGGTGATGCCTTGGTACTTGGGAAGCAGATCTTGTAGGACTTTGAAAGCTTAGCGCATACTGTGGATTTTATTTTGAATGAGTTGATTATCAATGGGAAGATTTTTCCCCTGAAGGATGACATCATGAAGCAGATTTCAAAAGGAAAAAATGGCTGCCACGCTGGGATTGTACCATATGGGTCAAGGGCATAAACTTGGATAATTACAAAACTCTCTGGGAAGGATGATGATGTCTTTGATCTGAATTGTTTTAGTGGAGGAAAAGATTGGAAGTCGGATTCTGGATTTGTGTTTGCTGGTAGAACTGCAGGATTCCTAGTTGTTTAACTGGGACAATGATCTTCCCTATGAGTGGACTCTGTACAGAAAGCCACCAAAAGGTGCTTGTATCCCACGTGTGGGAGCCTAAAGCCACTGCTCTCACAGTTACATGACCCTGGATCCATGCATACAATAGGCAGTGCTGAAATTATCTGGCACAATTATTGTTACGTGCCATCGAGTCGGTATCTGACTCATAGCAACCCTTGTAGGGTTTTCAATGGCTGACTGTTTCGCGATTGCCTTGGGAGTGGATTGCCAGGCCCTTCTCCCATTTTTGTGGTGCTGAGAATAGAACTCAGGACCTCAGAGACTGCAGTGCAGCGCTCTACCCACTGAGCTAAATCCCAGCCCGGCACAATTATAGAGTGTCCTGTAAAGCATAGTACACTGGGCTATTGTGAGTACATCTAAAGAGCCACCTGTTCACAACTGCAAGAGCCAAGCTTGTTTCAAGAGCCACTAATGTGTGTGGTATAAGGTAGTATTTTCCTCCAGTTCCAGTGTGGCCTAGGAGTTCAAAGTTTTCTTATATCCAGACACAGTGATACATGCCTGTCATCTCAGCACTTGGGAGGCAGATGCAGGAAGATTATGAGTTTGAGGCCTGCCTGGGATACATAGAGAGAGACTATCACGAAAACAAAAGCAAACAAACAAAATTCTTGTAATCTTCTGAGGGGCCCTTTACGGTATAGGAAATATCTAGTTGAAGCTACAATCATCTGCAAATAAATTTGATTCCAAAGTTTTAAAGGAAGTGAGAATTGCCTTTGATCTACCTTTGTATTTGGGAAATTCTTTTCTCTGTGGATCCTTTCTCAGGTGTATAAATCTATTACATTCACATTTACCTTGGTCCTATCTAGCTGCAGTTCCTGGCTAACCCATGTCTTCATACTTATTGCATTTAATAGAACACCTCAGAGACCAACATCTCATTTGACCTGTAAAGAAGGCTCAGATGTGAATCTTTGTGATTGATGGTAACATAAGTTTTTCTCTCTCCCTCCCTTACTTCCATCCTTCCTTCAGTGAATTTTTGAGATTGAGGGTAACATAATTTTCCTTCCTTCCTTCCTTTCCCTCTCCCCCCCTTTATCTCTATCTCCTTGTATCCCCCTCACCCTCTCTTTCAGCCTTGCCTGGTGCCTACAAATCACACCTTTGTGGAAACATTCAAGGGAAGGTAGATATCATGGTTCTTTTATACACAGTTGCTACCCCCAAATGTTGTTGTTAGGTGCCATTAAGTCGGTGTCCGACTCAGCAACCCTACATACAACAGGTGAAATACTATTGTCAGTGCTTCTCTGTTATTCATAGGGTTTTCAATGGTGGATTGATTTTTCAGGAGTGGGTCACCAGGTCCTTCTAAGTCTACAGCACCTGGCATTCCCAGGCGGTCTCCCATCCAAGTACTAACCAGGCCCGACGCTGCCTAACTCCAAGACCTGCTGGGATCGGAAGCTGCAGTGCCATGGCTGCAGGCACCCACAAATACCCACGTATTTATCAACATATGTTTGCTGAGTATCCCAAGGCCTATGCTGGGTGTGGGGCCACAGCTGTAGTGAGAAGTTGAGATTGGGATTCATGTGATTAATTAGGGAGTATTCCTAGAAATAGTTGCAAGAGAATGGAAAGTCAGGTTGAGGAGGAAGGAGGTGCAATAAATACACAGTATCAATCAAAATCCCACAGGATAACTGGATCAGTTCCATAGGGGAATCCCAGAGATCATAGGTTGCACCTCAGAGGAGTCCTTATCGGGAAGCAGGGGAGCTACCTGCTGGATGTAAATTCCGAGACATTCCTAACATTCACGTGCCCTGTAATGTTCGCAGATTTTGTGTCCATCTCAGAGATCTGTCTCTATGCTTCTTCTCGAACTTCCTTGGTTTTCTCTAATCTTTTCCACTTACCCTCCAGTCTTCTACCTCCATGTCTGTGACCAATTATCCAGTATTTTGACCCTGCCTAGGAGTTCACATGTTTCATTACCCCAATCCACTTCTCATGCCACTGTGTGGATGCCCAGATGTGCCCTCTGATGCTGTGTCCTTTGGGGTGATTTTTCTGCAGTGACACTATTTTTCAGGGTTATTTTTGAGTGAGAATGTAGAGCAGCCGTAACTCTGTTCAGTTCTAATAAATATATGGAAACATTTCCATGGAGCAGGCCTGGGTTTTGAGCTGGGACCAGGAATCCCCCTGATACTGAGAAAGAGGCATTGGTACTCCAGAGGAAGATAGCGTGGAGCCTGAGTCACCTGTTTGTGTTACCTATTCCTTCTGGGCCTGCAGCTGTAGCCCTATGGCATCTGATCCCATCAGATCTCAGAAGCTAGGCAGGGTTGGGCTTGGTTAGTACTTGGATGGGAGACCACCTGGCAACACCAGGTGCTGTAGGCTTGGGAGAAGGACCCAGCAACCCACTTCCAAAAATCAATCCACCATTGAAAATCCTATGAACAGCAGAGAAGCACTGACAGTAGTATTTCGCCTGTTGTACGTAGGGTTGCTATGAATTGGATACCAACTCGATGGCACCTAACAACAACAGCATGCCTTCTGGAGATTTTCACAGTCAATCTTGCATGTGTGACCGAATGTTGCTCGCCTGTGAAACCTTCTGATTTGGTCTGTGTGTCAACATCCAGTTCCTTGTGGGATGCTCTGGCTGTGTGTCAATCAGTCATTGTCCCATGGTTACTGGTTCAGTCTCACCAAGGGCCTGGTAACATGTCACCCAAATGAGGCATTTAGTTTTCTACTGAAAATACCATAGCTATGCTTCAGGCTCATAGAGTCTGGGCTGGGCTGTCCATTTGTGACTTCCCAGAGAATCCAAATGGCATCTTTTCTCTGGGTACCTTTGGCACCAGGGGATCTGTGGTTCATACAGTGGAGGCAGCACGGCATCTTACACTGCAGTCCAAGCCTGATGCAAAGTACTCTTTCAATCACACAGCCATGAGAATGACATGATGATAGAGTCGGAACAACTTCTCCAAGGCAAAACCTGGAAAGGGCTACTAGCCACTGGTTCTTTTCCATTGGCAGGAGAAGGAGGCACCAGGTGTAATAACTTGGTTCTTTTCCTTATAGGGGAAACCCCTACATTGTCCGAAATCAAAGAACTTCTAAAAACCTTCCTTCTGGGGAAGCCCTGTGAATCTTAGCAGGTTTTATGCCCCACCCTATGCAGAGTATTTGTCTTTCCAGGTACCCAGACTTCTTGCAGTTTCCTGAGGAATAGTTCTAATTATCAGCACATCATCAATTCCCTGGGCCAGAGCGATGTTCTGTGGAATTTCCAGATGACTAAAGTTTCCCTTTGGTTATATTGTTAGACATCAGAATCAATATTTCTGTTTATTCAATGAAATCAAAATTGAGCCTTCTTCTTTTTTTTTTTTTTTGTGTGTGTGGTATTTAGGGTTTGAACCCAGGACCTCACACATACTTTGCAAGCATTCTACCCCTGGGCTGCACTGTCAACTTATTTTTTATTTTTTATCTTGAGACAAGATCTTGCTAAGTTACACAGTTTTCCAATGGCCTTGTAGCTTGTACCTGTCATCCTCCTGCCTCTGCCTCCCGAGTTCTTGGGATGACAGGGGCAAACCACTGTGCCTGGCAAAAATGATACCTTCTTATTGATGGTTGTTGAGATGTTGTAGCCTGATGCTAAAAATTTGTTTTAGGAAAAAAATGCCACAACTGGTACTGCTAATGCAATAGGGACTACAACTTGATTGCCACAATCCATTGTAGTTATTCAGGGACCAGATTAGTGAAATCATCAAAGATGCATGGAGGATACTGCCTCTGCTTTCCCTTAGTCTCTGAGGGAATCACAATTCCTGCCTTTCCACCTGGACTGTGCTGGTGTTTCTGATTTATTATCATTGTGCACTTTTTTAGGGGCTTGCACTTGGCTTTTTCTACTAAGATGGTTCTTAATATAGGTTAGGGAATTGATGGAAGAGTTCTGTCAGCTATTGAATATATTTAACTTTTGTATGTATGCAAGGGGGCTGGGTTTTAGCTCAGTTGGTAGAGTGCTGCTCTGCACACTCTGAGGCCCTGTGTTTAATTTCCAAAACTGGCAGAAAAATCCAAACATAGGAATGCCATGAAAGTAGATTTTTGGACACTGGTGATTCATTGGACTTGTGGGCAGGTGGAAGACTGTAGAATGACTTTCAGAGTTCCAACTTAGATAACTAAGATATCATGATAATTTTCAGAATCAGGCTATGCCAATAGAAATGGATTGGCAACCGAACATAACAGTTCATTGGGGAACATGCTTTGGAGTTGAATGTGTGGCAGGGGAGTGTGAAGACCCAGAACAGGCAGCTGTATGTGTCATTCAGGAGCTGAGAATAAAGTTTATGCTCAAGATATGGATTATAATTCATTAGCATATGGGCAATATTTAAGCCATAGAAATGCATAAAATTTGAAGGAGGAGGAAACAGGCTAAGGACAAAAGAAGAACACCACTAAAACCTGGAGAACAGCAAGATTTGTTCAAGCAGCATAAAAGGAGACTGAGGAAAAATATGCTGGGGTTTAGCTCAGTTGCTAGAGTGCTGCTCTGCACTCTGTGAAGTCCTGAGTTCGATCCCTAGCACTGGAAAACAAACAGGAAAAGGACCTGGCAGCCCACTCCTGTAACAATCCCGAAACAATCAGCCATTGAAAACTCTATGAACAGCAGAGAAGCACTGACATAGTGCAGGGCATGGTACAGTGTTGGGGAGTGTTTTCTTTCTGTTGTACGAGGGGGATCCGACTAAAGGGTCATGAAGTTATTATCATGCCTGAATCTGTGGACCACACACTCACTGTGAGAGAGATGTGGTCCAGGGATGCATGTGTTTTCTGGCCTCTGTAGGCCATATGTCACCACAATAAGGGTGCCATAATAACATTTTGGAATATCCTCGTATCAATATTAGCTTGGATGCTGTAACTTAAAGTATGAATAAAATGTGCGTATTCCTTGTTTCTCAGTGTGTAGTTATATGGGTAAATGCCCACAGATTGTTTTGGGGAAGAGGGAGAGAGTCAATACTGTATATCCTTGCTGTGGTATGTTGGCTCCTTCTTCAGGTAGACTTGGCCTTCCCTTTAAACAGGGGATTTTTGAGTCTAGGATTTGGCTCAAGCCTGAGGACTGGGGAGCCAGCAGTGATCTGTCCATCAGTGCAGCTGGCATCTGTCTTCTGCTCATCTGTTCCTCATTAAAAATATTTAATTATCTGTATCAGGCAATGCCCTTGTTCTCTGCCCATGTATCTTATCCTAGAAAGACCATACTTTACTAGATATTGCTGTGACCCTTGCGGCTTTGATGCCTGCCATGTAACCTTGTCCACCTTGCCCCTGGTACTTTAATGCTGCCATCTGGCCAGGGCTATTTCACATCCTACATCCTCCACTGATACCAGGAAGCCAGTTCCGTAACAGCATCTCCTACCATCAGTCAATCTCAGCCTGCTGAGAACAGTCACACATGGTCTTCTTCATGACATTGGAGCCCTCCCGACTAGGACATTTCTGCAACTTAGTGAAGGGAATGTCTTCTGGAACTCTACGGGGGCCATGATCATCCAGTGGAGCCATAGGTCTTACCTCACTGTCTTACCCACAGCTCTCAGCCTGCTGCTCTCCTTTGCAATACTCTGCAAAGGTATTCCTCTTCAACTAATGCAAGGCATTGTTCTTTCCAAGTTTATAGGAACAAACCAAGCAAATTTTGTTAGGATGGGCTTGCAGATGCCCCTGTTAGGGTGTGGAGTTAGTAGAGCATGTCCTCACATCAACAAATTCTCCTCTATGCTGCTTTATTGTCTTCCTTTTTAGTTTAGCACAGTCAACATCGACTTCCAGGCATATTTTTTTAACTTCTGCCAGCACCTATTAGCCAGATTCTGTGTCTCCTTTGGCAAATAATTCTATACTGTTCTTAGCAGAGGTAGTATTTTCCTGATCAGCTCATACTTGAAGAGTGGGCAGGAAGAGAATGTGGCACCCATCTTGAAGGATGAAAATAATCTTAGAAAGTATCAGAATCAGTTGAGGCTTTTGCACAATCATGTTGTTGTTGTTAGGTGCCGTCGACTCGGTATCCGACTCATAGCAACCCTTCATACAACAGTCGAAACACTATTGTCAGTGCTTCTCTGCTGTTCATAGGGTTTTCAATGGCAGATTGATTTTTGGGAGTGGGTTGCCAGGTCCTTCTCCCAAGCCTACAGCACCTGGTGTTCCCAGGCGGTCTCCCATCCAAGTACTAACCAGGCCCGACCCTGCTTAGCTTCTGAGATCTGATGGGATCTCATGCCATAGGGCTACGGCTGCAGGTGCACAATCATGAGGGTGGAAGAAAGTGCTGTCTTCTAGGTAGAAGGCTTGGGGCACTTGTTCAGGCCCAGGGATTTGGGGCATTAGGGAGTTCAGTGATTCTGTATGTACTTCAAGTACAGGGATCCCACTCTTTCTCTATCCAGGCTCTACATATAGCGTGCAAAATGAGCACTCTGCCTCTTCTGTCTGGTCCTGGTCTTCCACAGAGTGTTATCTGAAGTTCCTAGCAATGAGGTTCTCTTTAAGTACTACCATTGAGAATGGGTGGCTTTTAA
>VMDO01023074.1:0-22500 GCA_007922755.1 Pedetes capensis
GGAGGACCACAAGCCCGAGATCAGAGGCAGTCTGTGCAACCCAGCAAGCCCCTGTCTCAAAACGTAAAAAATATGGGCTGGGGGCGCAGCACAGCTTTCCGCCCACTTGGGAGACCACTTGGGAGAACCAAATCCTCTTGTGGGTGGGATGATATTCAACCCCCCCAGAGAGAGTCTGTAGTAGGTCTGCCATGCACAGTAATTGCGCTAGAAACTGTTCTTATTGTGTCTAATTGTCCCGCAAGACTCTGCCAGAAAGGAGCACTCTGTCCGCGTGATGCTCAGCCTCCTCCGCAGACCTCACCTTTCTCCACAGTGTGGTGGGATGACTTAGGATCCCCTCTGGTGTGTCTGGGGTCCAGGCATATGTGTGCCTGTATGTCTGTGGAGATTGCGTCTGCATGACTGTCCCGCCACAACAGGAGAGAGGAAGCCGCGTTTCAGCTCTGGATGTGTACTGCTGGCACTGGTTTCCCACCGCCACAACAGGAGGGAGGGAGCGATTCCGTGCTGACTCACCTGAAAACTTGCAGTTTGTGTCCCGCGGGCAGGGTGACAGTGTGATGTCAAGGTTGCATGCTGTGTTGGGTCCGGCTCTCCTGGGTGTGTGGGCAAAGTCCCCTCCGAGTCTCCAGGATTCTATCCTGCCATCTTGTCCTGTGCTGTAGTCACGCTCGGAACTTCACCGCTGGCGGTGACCTGCTCCGCCAGTTTCCGCCGAAAAGGAGCTCCCCGGCCACACGCGACTTAGCCGCCTCCACAAGCCCCCGACCTCTCTGCAACACAGTGGGGTGATTTGGGCTCACTTCTGATGTGTCTGGGATCCGGGCATATGTGTGCCCATTTTTCTGTGGAGTTCGCGACCGTAGGCCTGACCCGCCGCAACAGAAGGTAATAGCCTCCACATTTTAGGTAGTTTTTTTGCCTATCATCACTGCAACAAAACAGGTTTCAGTAAATAATACTGGGTAAATTTTTTAATAATTTTGATAAGAAATTAGTATTTTTTAAAGGTATAAAATGAAAAGGGACATGATATCTACCATATCTTGGGTATTCAGTAAGTATTTGATGAGCTACAGAATAAAACATGTTATTTGCGGAGACAACTTCATGTTTGATACTCCTAAATCTCTGCAACATCCTTTACCAGCTACAGTTTTTGTATGTTTTTGCGATATTCCTAATGTACAAAAGTATTTCTTCATCTTATTTGTTTGCTGATATATAGTCAGTGATTAGGTGAGTGATATGGCATCATGCATATATATTTAATGTACTATTAAAATACAATGCTAAAAGGCATTAATTAATGATCAAATAAGCAGAGTATCATGGTCCATACCTGTCATCCCAGCTACTGGGGAGGCTGAGGCAGGGAGAATCACAAGTATGAGGTTAGAGATGGCCTGCACAATTCAGCAAGACTGTCTCAAAACAAAAATAATAAAAGGGGTTGGGGATGCAGTTCAGTGGTAGAAACTGGCATAGGTGAGGTCCTTGGTTCATCTACTCAGTACTGGAAAAGAAAAGAGAAATTAGCTCTACAGTGGTATCAAAGATGTTTTTCTCTGAATAAAAAATTCATCAATAATTGTCACATGAACAGTAGATTACTAACACCATAATATCTTGGGGGGCCTATTAAAAATAAGTGTCTTTCTTGGTTAAAAATATGTTTACTCATGCGCCACTTCTAAAAGTAATTTGGGAATTTTCAATTGATCATTTTATGTGATCCTTTAGTGTTGTCTTTACCTGATTTGAAGAACAAATTTGTCCGCTCAATTGTTAAATCATCTGTGGTGCAGCATCACATAGATGCAAAGAATAAGTAAGGTCTTTTGAAAGGTCGAAGACATACATATTTTCATACTAATTGATCCAAGGGAAATAACTGCAATCTGCACCTTTTCACTTCTCAATAATTTGTGTTCAGGGTCCATTTTAAAAAGCATATGTGCATGGACAAAAATATCCATATCTAAACCTTCCTGGCCTTTTCTTATTAAAGATTAAAGAATATATTTTAGAAGTACATTTTTATGTTTTCAAAACCTTAAATATCAATAAAATAAAAACGAACAAGCCAGTCCAACTCCAGTGGGAACTTGTCTTATGAAGTAGATCAATGAAGATTCCAGCTAAGCTTAAGAAAAGAAAAACCATCCACCTTCTAGCAGCTCTGCATTTCCACAGGTCGTTTATATATTTACTCACATTGAAAAGGAGCCAAATGCTGTGCTTTTTACCTTTCAGCTTTTCCAAACATATTTTTTTCTTCTTAATAAAGATGTACTTCAAAGTAAGTTAATTGTTATATAATTTTTGCCTTTTCATTTAAGGAAAATACATGGTGCTTATAAAATATGGAGCAAACACAAAACCGTAGGCATACTTTAAATTGAGTAAATGATGCATTCCCATTTTAACATTTTACTTTCAAGATTATATGGAAATAGAATATAACTTAAGAAATGGAAAACTAGGTCAGTTGAGGTTTTGTGTGACCACAGTCTCCCAAAGCATATGTGATTATACTAAGATACCAATATACATCGACAGAAATTCCTCCATCAATTGCCATCATCCAGAGCATAAAAAAAAAAAAATGATGAACCAAGAGTAGCAAAATACTTTTCCAGGGCACTCGAAGTGGTGAATTGAAGGGAACCAATAAGATAGAAAGATGAGAGAATAAAATGTATTGCAGCTATAAAGTGAAACTTCTTCATCTGCTTTAAAGTCTCTGGTGGTCACCTAATACAACTATAAAGCCTGGAAGCCTTGTGCTGGGATGCTGTGGGAGAAAAATGCATGCATGTACAAGCCAATTTTGAGCCAAACCTCTTTCCTGGGTACATAGTACAATTTAAGGAGAAAGGACATTGAAATAGTAGAAATTATAATTAAAATCTCCTTTTTTTTCAAAGATGTGTCTTTATGATTTTGGACAAATTATATGTTTCTAGATTCACTTTTCACATCTATGAAGTAGAGATGATTATAGATATTACATCTTCTATGAAAAGTACATAAGACAACATTTAACATCTACCATAGAATTCAGTGAATAGTAGGGGATTCTAATCAATAAAAAACCAATCTACATACATCTCAATTTGAATAGTTTTAATTATTTTATAAGTTCATATTTCACCATCTTATAAAACATGATAAATACATGACACAAATTATTAAGCTTTGAATTGCATAACAGTTCAAAACTTCAGGAACAGATCCCTCTGTGTCAGGTTGTCAGATTTTTTTTTTGAGGGGAATCATTATAAGGGTAACTTTAACTATAGCTTAAATGAACCAATTTCTACCAGTTGTACAGCAAAATATATATATATTTAAAGAGAATCACCATAAGTCTTATCACATTACATTTACTCGGCTGGTAGCACGATAACTAGTAAAGATATTCTTACTTTTGAATTATTATAGAGAACACTGAAATTAATCAAGTTTTCACTACACTTTTTAACCAGACCATGAATTTTATTTTTTTCTTTCCATAAATAGCACATCATTTACTAATATATTCAGATGATATCAAGTGGCAAGTTACAAAACACAGATATATTTTTATTTAAAATGTTTTCCCTGTAAAGAACAAAAGTTATGAGTATAATATTAATACATAACTTTGATTTTAAAATTTTGCAATGGAGGTCTGGAAGGCACTTTCATGGTTACCTTTAGTAGCCAGTCTCATAGACCAATCCTTTTTCCAACACCCCTGACCATATACTCAGCATTTGCTGCTTTTATTGTGTTTACACATGGATATTCCTAGCTAAGGACAACCTTCCACTTGTGCAATAGATCCCATCTATTCCTAATTAATACTAATGCTTCAGCAATTTTCTCTCTTAATCTTTTCTGCATCATCATTTCCCTATGTCTCAGCTGGATCATTCTCATCAGCATATGCTCTTATTTCTCCCATGAAAGAAAGTATAATATTTTCTGACACCAAATCACTCTCTAGACACTTCTGTCCTACTTCTTTGGTCTCCTATTGACAACATACCTGAAAAAATTTTGAATTCAAAATATGCTGTTTATTTTGACATCTTTGCTTAATCTCATTCTAATAATGCTTGACTCTGACTACAACACACACTTCTCCTACCAAGGTCAGTAAAAGCCTACACTATGCTGAATGGATTCTCAGCTCCTACCCTGCTTCATTCATCACCAGTATTTTAAAAACAACTCCATTAAGGCATGGGTCATATAAAAAAGCTGCTCGTATTTAATTTGTATTAGACAATTAATTTTGAGACAAGTATAAACCTGTGAGACCATCAAAGCTATCAATAAACTCTCACCTGCCAAAGTTTTCTACTACCCTACTACCCTTGAACACAGCATAGGATCTGCCCATTTAACAAAATTAGGAAACCAAAAATAAGTTGCAGAGATCTGTCATACAACATCATGCCTATCACTAAAATAACTGGTATTTAATAGACAATAAGGTCCTCCTCATGGAGGCACTTGCTACACCGTGCATCTTGGGAAAGCTCTGCTCTTGTATTACTGGCCACAGTCTGTTTTAGTTGTCCTTCATGGGGGCTTCCCATCTTCAGTATCATCTTTATTCACTTTCCAAGTAATCTAATCAAGTCACATGACTTTAAGCACCAACTTTATATCTCTGTCCTGAAAATCTACTGTGAAATCCAGACATATATATCAAGCTTCCTAAAGAACATTATCAGTTGAATGGGTAAGTGGCATCTTAACATGTCTCAATACAGCTCTTCAGGAAACAATAATTACATTCTTTTTGTTCCTCTCTGTTTGTTTTTTTAAAAATGATAATGCAATAGACTATTTTGGGAGATAAAACTCAGTTTGGGAAATATTTTCTCAGCTTATACAATTTTAATGAATAGATCATATTTGTATTCCCTTTTGGAAAACCTTAAAATTTTCCATAATCAGAAAACTATACATATGTTCCTTTATTTAATAATAATTTTAATGAGAATCAAATACAGGTCATTTACAAGGCAAGGTTCTACAAATGAGGCATAACTTTGATGTCTGGTTTTGCCTATGTTTCAAGAACACGTTTCTCAAGCTGTCTTGGTACTTTATATTTAATTTACCCTTTGCCTACATTATCCTATTATTAGTTATCTAACTAATTCACTCACTTTTTCATACAATATCCAATCAATTATCATTCTTGGCAGAGAATGGCATATGAAGTGTATTCCTGTTGCATAAAACAGTCTATCTTAAAGTATGTTATCGCAAAGGGAGATTAAAAACAAAGGATAGTTATCTGAGGTCTTTAAAGACTCAGATTCCAGCCGGGCGTGGTGGCGCACGCCTGTAATCCCAGCGGCTCCGGAGGCGGAGGCGGGAGGATCGCAAGCTCGAGACCAGAGGCAGTCTCATAATTTAGCGAGACCCTGTCTCAAAAAGTGAAAAAAAAAAAAAAAAAGGGCTGAGGTGCAGCTCAGTGGTCCAGCACTTGCAAAGCATGCAGGCGCAAGGCCCTGGGTTCAACCCCCAATACCGCAAAAAAAAAAAAAAAAAGACTCAGATTCCAAATCAGGGAGTGAAGGCTCATGCCTGTAATGCCAAAATTTAAGAGACTGAGACATGAAGATCAAAAGTTTGAGCTGAGCCTGAGTTACATAGTGATACTCTGTCTCAGAAAAGGAAAACAAAAACAAAAACTAATCAAGACAAAAATTGTCAAAGTAAATGAAAAAAAAAAAGAGGTATATTCTATGGCTCTACAATTAATCACACACAGTTTGAGGTTGAGAAAACAAGCTCCATGACTAGTTACTGTCTACAGTTATACCACTCTGGCATTGGATCTCATTAGTTCTCAGAATCTAAGCAGGGTCCAGGCTGGTTAATCCTTGGGTGGGAAAGCGCTTGGGAATACCAGGTGCGGTGGGTTTGGAAGAAGGACACAGGAACCCACTCAAAACAATCAACTGTTGAAAACCCTATGTATAGCAGAGCCTGGCAATCCACTCCCAAGGCAATCCCGAAACAGCCATTGAAAACCCTATGAGGGTCGCTATGAGTTGGATACCAACTTGACGGCACCTAACAACAACAACAATAGCAGAGAAGCACTAACAATAGTGCAGGCATGGCACAGTATCAGGAGTGTTTTGTTCTGTTGTACATAATGTCACCGTGAGTAGAACCCAAATTGAGGGCATCTAGCAACAAACAGTTGTTAATCATAATAAGAACTAATATTTCAAAACTATAATATAGAGGTTATACAGACTTGTAAAATAGAAATCATGGCAGTACAATTACTTTTATTCATCGAAGTATACCACATTAAAAAAAATAAATAGGGACAGTTGAAGAAACATTTGCAAAAAAAAAAAAAAAAGAACTGAAGCAGTCTTGACAAATGAATAGAAATGAGTACTAAAACAGTGTTCCAGGGATAGGAAGCACTGTATACAAGAATGCAAATCATTTTATGAAATGATACACTAAAGAAGACAATTCTTCACACTCTGTCAGTAGACTGAAAGACCAAGTAAATCTGTATTTTGTGGGCCTGAATAAAGTAAAATAACCATTGGTTTGGATGGTTGCCAAATGATTTTACTTAGCTGAGAATTTGATATATCTCCAACAGATGTATTGGTGAATATTTTTAGTTTATGTATCCTATAAGCATTATTTGGTGTAAGAATGAATAAAAACTGAAAATAAAAGGCTTGATTTTTACTACTGAAAATGTTGTTGTGTTGAAAATAAGGAAAGGAAATTCTTTGCTCCTCCGTTTCCTCAGATCATTTATTTGATAAAACTTGCAGTTTAGAAAATTTATAACTTTCTCCTGTCTTTGAAATATATGTAAGTCACTTTGAAAGCTAAACAGGCCTTTTATCAGCTTTATGACCTAGGAATGTCTTTCATAAAGACCTGGGAGCAATCTCTTTGGCATGTACACATCTAGGGAGATAGACTTAAATATCTAAGCTGCTTCTGAAGAGAAGTCATCTAACTTTGTTGTTGTTGTTGTTGTTAGGTGCCGACAAGTCGAAACACTTGCCGATTCTGTGCCAGGCAAATGATCTTATTTATGTTTAAGCCCATTGTTGCAGACACTGTGTCAATCCATCTGGTGGAGGGTTTTCCTCTTTGGCGTTGACCTGCCACTCTCCCAAACATGATGTCCTTCTTCAGGGATTGATCTCTCCTGACTACATGTCCGAAATATGTAAGACGCAGTCTGGCCATTCTTGCTTCCAAGGAGCACTCTGGTTGCGCTTCTTCTAGGGCAGATTTGTTGGTTCTTTTGGCAGTCCATGTTATATTCAATAGACATCTCCAGCACCACAATTCAAAAGCATCAATTCTTTTTCTGTCTCTCTTGTTCAAGGTCCAGCTTTCACAACCATATGATGCGACTGAAAATACCATGGCATGAGTCAGACGCACCTTCGTCTTCAATGTGACTTTGGTGCTCTCTTTATCCTAAGTTGCCAACAATCCTCTATCATAAAAACATGAGAAGTGTGTTTTTCCTCTGGATAAACAAATAGATTACAGGAAAATTGACTTTTGGACAAAGAAACAGAGAGACTATTGGTGTGTGTGATGAAAGCAGCTTCAGCTGAGCAGGAATGGCGATTTTGATTGTAGTAATATAAGGAATAAAAAGAAAGGAGTGATTTTGAGATAAGACAACAATTTTGTGGAGTTTTATAATATGGAATACAATAACATGGAACAGTAGCTAAATGAAGAGGGAGTCAAGAGAGATATGTTGAACACTTTCCATGTCTATTGTGTCCTTTTGGAAAGGAAGACGTGAGCAGGTCCTTAGTATCAATTTTATTCTATTTTACATCAAATTAATTGACTAGCTGCAGTTGTGATAAAAAGGAATGCTGCCTGCTGAGAAGAATATTTATGAGGGGATTATAGCACCATAGATCTAAGAGTTTAATAAAATGATGGTATATCTGAGAGACTGACGAATGAGACCCTCTTGGTAGAGTTTAAAAACTTGATGCAGGAAATAGCATAGCCAGCACACTTAAGACAAGTGACAAAGAGGGAACCTTGAGACTGGAATCTATGATGAAGATTTCATGTATGAGCAGACACTGTGAGAATCACACAGATGTGGGGAGAATTGCAAATAGAGAGCCCTTGAGTGTTTTTAATGTAATGATGGAGAGGAGTAGAGTGAACGGATCATTCAAGAATGATCAATACCTGTATTTTAATCTATTTTGGCTGTCTCACAATGCACAGTCTAGGATCTTCAGCTGAAAATTACGAAGAAAGAAATAAATCTGAATAATCACATGAAATTGTTATTGATCCCCTGCTATCTACTAAACCACATCCAAGTATTTTCTAGAATATAGCCTCATTAAAATTCTCACTGACAATGATAATAATAAATAATACTAACCATGACAAACTGCCAATATCTCCAATATACCAGTGAGAAGGATAAGTCAAAAAGATGTTTGGTAGCATACTCAATGCCACAGAGCAATTACTGTTGCAGCACCATGTCACTCAATATCCCTCTCCTTTTATCACCTTGGTAATTCAAATTAAGGGTAATGAAATTAGAAGAATTTCTCAATTCTTTCTCTAGCTGGAGATTTTTGTGTCTTCTGGTTAATTGGCCATTTTGTTTATAAATATTCATTTAAAAAATAATAAAACCTACATTGAAATTCAATACTTGCCAGGCATTGTGTCAGGTGCTGAGGAAACAAGAATATGTAAAAGCATGATATTCCCTTAAGAAGGTTAAATTCTCCTGGGGGGGGGGGGGTGAAAAATATACCATTAGTTTTTCTACTAAATGTAAGTTGTTAAAATGTTTTTAAAAAGCCAGTTGTGCTAAGGTGATGCTCCACCATTGAGCTGCACCTGCAGCTCCTTTTTAATTTTTCATCTTGAGACCGGGTCTTACTAAGTTACACTGGCTGCCTCAACTTATAAAAATAAAATGTTTCTTTCAGCTTATAATTCGCAGTCTGGGATCAGTTCTGCCTAATCATGCTTTTAGATCTGGAGGATGCACAATACATCATGGTGGAAGGGTGTGGTGGAGCAAAATCACTTACCTCATGGTGGGAAAGTGAAAAAGAGAAAAAAAATAAGCAGAGTCTCACAATCCCTTTCAATGGTACTTTCTCCTGGGGCCTAATGAACTCCCACTAGGCCCCACCTCATAAAATTTCCCCTACTTTCCAATAGTACTAAACTGGAAACAACCTTTTAACCCATGGGCCTTTGCTGGAGATACCAGATCCAAATTTTAGCATCTATGAAGAACAGATTATTTACACTCCCCTCTATTTCTTCTGTGTTATTACTCACTGGTCACTTGTAGACATGGAGTAGAAACACCCTGAATACTTAATGATAGTTTCTAGGGTCAGTAAAATAATTTGAGCATGAATACAAATCTGATGGGTACCTATGCTTACACATTTATTACTTTAAATTAGCTGACAGTAAGTCTAATACTATATTAGCCTCACATTTATTTCAAGGCATATATTAGAAAAAAAGGTACTTTCTTTTCAAACTGTATCCAGTTGAGAGTAATACATTTAGATAGATTATATTTTTACTTAAGATGAATGAGTTAACTTCAGGATATACACACATTCAAATATTTATTCATAATTTTCTTTCTCTCTCTCTCTCTCTCTCTCTCTCTCTCTCTCTCTCTCACACACACACACACACACACACACACAACACATACACATGCAGACACACACACACCCATCACAAATATAAGTATATATCACTTAATCTGTCTATCTAATTATTTCTAGTGTTTTCATATATTTTATGAGAACGTTGTAAGGTAGAGTTTATTGTTAATGTATTATGAAATAATGGATGTATACCAATGATAAATTTTGACAAATTTATACCCTTGCATAACAATAAGATATAAAATATTTTCATCATCTTGGAAATTTTTCCAATGTCCTTGGAAGTTGCATCAACCACTATGCTGAATTTTATCATCATACACTGGGTTTCCATGTTCGTATAAATGTTGTTGTTGTTGTTGTTGATAGGTGCCCTGGAGTCGGTATCCCACTCATAGCGATCCTACGTATAACAGGTGAAACACTATTGTTGGCGGTTCTCTGCTATTCATAGAGTTTTCAACAGTAGATTGATTTTTGGGAGGGAGTTGCCAGGTCCTTCTCCCAAGCCTACAATATCTGGTGTTCCCAGGTGGTCTCCCATCCAAGTACTAACTAGGCCTGACCCTGCTTAGTTTCTGAGACCTGATGGGATTGGATGCCACAGGCCTACTGCTGCAGGTGTTCCTATAAGTTGTTCTTAGGTGCCGTCGAGTCGGTATCCGACTCATAGCGACCCTCATAGGGTTTTCAAGGCTGACTGTTTCGGGATTGCCTTGGGAGTGGATTGCCAGGCCCTTCTCCCATTTTGCGGTGCTGGGAATTGAACTCGCGGCCTCAGAGACTGCAGCGCAGTGCTCTACCAACTGAGGTAAATCCCAGCCTGTTCCTATAAGTAGAAACATATATCATTGTGTCTGGCTCTTTCACTATGCATACTGTTTCTGTGAATTATATGGACTATTGTACATATCGGGCTGGGATTTAGCTCAGTGGGTAGAGCACTGCCCTGCAGTCTCTGAGGTCCGGAGTTCAATTCCCAGCACCGCAAAAATGGGAGAAGGGCCTGGCAACTCACTCCCAGGGCAATCCCGAAACAGTCAGCCGTTGAAAACCCTATGAGGGTCGCTATGAGTTGGATACTGACTCGACAGCACCTAACAACAACAACATTATACATATCATTAGTTTGTTCTGTTTTATTTCTGAATGTTTTTGTTTTTAAATAGCATTCTATTATATGAATATACCATAAGATTTTTTGTTTGTTTTGTTTGTTTGTTTTGCAGTTCTGGAGGTTGAATACAGGGCCTTGCACTTGCATGCTTTGCAAGTGCTGTACAACTGAGTGGCACCCCAAGCCCATTTTTTTCTTTTTTTCATTTCTTTTCTTTTCTTTTCTTTTTTTTTTTTCCTTTTTTGAGGCAGGGTCTCACTAAATTATGCAGAATGCCTCTGGTCTCGAGCTTTCGATTCTCCTGCCTTTGCCTCCTGAGTCGCTGGGATTACAGGGGTGCACCATAATGCCTGGCTTACCATAAATTTTTAATGATCCTTTTAATGAGAAATGTGCACCTATTTCCAGGATTGGGCTATTATGAATTAAGTTTTTATTAACGATTTATTCAAAAATGTTTATGGAAATATGTTTTTATTTCTTTTAGGTGAATACATAAGATTGGAACTGCTGATACAAAAAATAAAACTTTAATTTTGGTGGAAATGGTAAAGATTTCCAAAGTGATGATATCATTTTATAATCCCACCAACAAAATGTTCAAGTTCTGCCAGTTAAACAAACTTTGAAGTACTTAGTGTTGAAGTTTGGTAGTGAAATTTAGTCTTTCTACTCAGTATCTAGCTGTATTTGTTGTCATTTTAGTACATGTTTCACATGGCAATTGCTTTGCAACATTTTTTTTAATCCAGTATTATTCATGTGTATATGCGATGAGAAATCAGTTTTTATCTTTTGAATTTTCTTTTAATTGGTTGGGTTTTTAAATATTTTACTGTAGGGATTCATTATATATTTGGGACACACGTATTTTGTCAGATTTTTGTGTTGTCAGGATTTTTTCCTAGTCTGCAACATCCCTGTTTCTTTTCCTGTTATCATTTATTTAAAATGTTTTAAAATTTGATGAAGTCTTATCTGTTGAGGTATTTTATGGTTAGTGCTTTCTATGTTTTCTATATGGCATCTTTATCTATCTAAAAATGATAAGAACACTCTATTTGTTTTCAGTAACATAGTCAAATCAGTTTGGTAAATAGTTTGCTTAGGGATCCTATATCCATACTGATTTTCTATCTACCATTTCTAGTTAGTACTGAAGAAGTGTTGAAGATTCCAGGAATTGTCTAGTCCTCTTTTAAGTTCTAAAAACTTTTGCTTCAGTAATTTGAATTGCTATTAAAGCAGCATGTCCACTTAGGATTGTCATGTCTCCTGGATTAATTGAATCTTTCATTACTATTAAAAGTCTTTTATAGCCTGGTAATAAATGCATTGAGAACTCTACTTTGTTTGATATAAATATTGCAATTCTAATGTTCTTATGATTAATGCATGACATACCTTACTTCATTTTTTTAGCTGGAACCTATTTATGTCTTTATATATTTAAAGTGCTTTTTGCAAAGATAGCATAATTAACTTTAAATAAAATATGTTTTATCTTACCTTTTGTCTTTAGCTTAAAATAAAAATTGCTGAGGTCTACTGGGAGGTCTTCTGGTTATTGAGGGTAGGCCCTTAAAATGAATAATGGGAACTTACCCTTTCTTTCTCTGTTGATTCCCTACAATGAACTGAATGGATTCCTCTGCCATGGTATATGTTCCTTCACCAGAGGTCCAAAGAAACAAAGCCAATCTATCATGGGTTAAAACCTCTAAATTGTGAGCCAAAATAAACTTATCATCTTAATAAGTTAATTATCTCTGATTTTTTAAAAATAGTAACAGAATAGTCACTAACATAACCATGAACACTATATATTTCTCCCCTCTTTAAGACCTCCTTTAATTTCTTTCAGTAGTACTCTAGGGTAGCAGTCTTTCACCACTGAATTTGAAGTTACCTGTAAATTTTTCATAGATGCTCATCAAGAAGTTCTATTCTATTATTAGGGTTTTTAAGAGAAGTTTTTATCAATAATAGATATACTTTCTTCAAATGTACTTTGTATATATCATAGCATAATCACATGTATTTATTAAAATAGTAAATTATACTGATTGATTTTCAAATATCAAGCCAATCTTGCATTTTAATTATCTCACCATAACCAGAATATGTTGTCTTATTTATGTCTTGTTGAATTTGATTTGTTAAAGTTTGGTTAGAATTTTTGCTTCTATGTTTATGAGATATCTATAATTCTGTTTTCTCACACGGCTTCTTTCTGGTTTTAGCCTCAGGATCATGCAGCCTTATAACATGGAATATATATTTTTGCATGACTTTTTGTGGAATTGGTACTTATTTAGGAAATAATATTTCCTCCTTGACCAGAAATTTTCTATGACAGCAAGTTGTAAATTAAAATTTAACTTTTAAATATTGAAGTATTGAGGTCATATATTTCTTTTTGATGAGTTTTGTTAGTTGTACCTTTCAAGACATTTGTTATTTCCTCTAAACTACTGAATTTATTCCTGTAAAAGTTTTCACCTATTAACTTTTTAACAGTAGTATAATCTGCATTAATGCTAACATTTTCATCCCTGTTATTGGCAATTTGTGTCCTTCCTTCTTCTGATTAGCATGGCTAGAGTTTTGCCAATTTTATTGATCTTGAAGAAAATGCTGTGGTTTTATTGATTTACCCTATTGCTTTTCTATGGCTCTCTTTGTTACGTTTCTACCTTAACCTTTATTTCCTTTGTTCTCCTTATATTGAATTTAATTTGCTCTTCTTTTCTAGTATCCTCTTGGAAAAGTGAAGTTGGTAATATGAGTCTTCTTCTTTTCTAAGGTCAGCATATCGGTTCCACTTAAGTCATGGTTTAGTGGTATCCTGTACATTTTGATCTGCTGTGTATCTATTTCCATATGGTTCAAAATAATTCCCAATATCCCTTTTGGCTTATCATCACTTAAACTGAATATTGTTTAATTTCATTTTTTCCATTTTTGCCTTACTGGACATAACTTTGAAAAGTTTTTAAATCAATTGCTGTATAATTTACAAAATGCAAACTTAATCAGCACAGTTTTTCTTTCCACAAAATATGCAACATTATATACTATATAAGAACCTCCCAACAACATATTTCATTTCTTCCAGCAATTCATGCTATTATTATACAATTAAATTTCCATATTTAAAATACAAAATAATTATTATAATTTTGATTAAACTAGTCAATTACCTTTGAAATTAGTTTTCATGAGAAAAATAAATGCTTTATACTTTTCTGACATATTTACCACTACTTATATGGGTCACCTGCCATGGAAAGCCTTATGAATAGCAGAGAAGCAGTAACAATACTGTTTCAACTGTTGTACGTAGGGTCCCTATGAGTTGGGTGCCAACGCTATGGCACCTAACAACAACAACAACAATATGGTTCATTGTTCTTGGCACTAAGACCTTCTTTTCTGATGTAATTTCTTTCTACATTAGGGTCTATTTTGGCTAGGAATATAGCTCAGTTGTAGAGTGCTTGCCTAACATGTATGATGTCCTGGGTTCAATCTTCAGCACTACAAAGAAAAAAAAAACTGCCTTAAACATTTCTTTTAGTGAAGAACATTTAGAAAAAAATTTTCTGAGTTCTTTGCATGAAAATATGTTTTGGCCTAAATTTTCAAAGAATACTTATGCCAAGTGTGAATAGTAGATGGTATGAGCATCTCTCTCTCCCTTCTCCAAGAATTTAAAATGTCATTTCACTATCTTCTGGTTTGCACATGTTCTGATGAAAACTGTGTTTTCAGATGTTTTTGTCTCTCCATGGTTTGTGTAGTTCTTTTTTTTTTTTTTTGTCTTTTTTCAATTATTAGATGATAGTAGTTTGATTATGGTTCATCTTCTTTTCATTTGCTTTGTCTTTATACTGTTTGGGCTTCCCTCATATTTGTGATGTATAAATTTATACCTTTCATCTAAACTTGAAAGTTTTACAGACATTATTCCTTTCAATGTCCTTCTACATTCTGTTTTCCTCTGGGATTTCAATTACTCCTATGACAGACTATCTAGTATACAGACTTACTGGTTTGTTTTTCAGTATTTTATGATTGTACTTACAATATTGTGATTTATATTTTTAAGCTTTGAAATTCACAAATTTTTAAAAATATGTCTAAAGTTTAGCCTAGAAACATTAATATTTCTAATAGATTATTACTTATGTATATTTTTGCCTTGCCATACATTTTTCTTTTTTTATCTTTAAGCTTTTTTAAAATCTTTGAGCATATTTTTAATATTTATAATAGCTTTTAAAACTCCTTGTCTGCTAATTCCACTGTATTTTATTTCTTTGTCTGTTTCTATTGAATGACTTTCCCACTGTTTAGTATTAATCATTCTTTACTTATTTTCATGAATAGCAACACCTTATTGAATCACATACTGTAATAATGTTATTGTGTGCTGGAAGATTTGCATTGTTATTAAAATATTTAATTTACTTACAGAGCAGCTTAATCTTTTGAAAGTTTCTTTTTTTCAGAACACAACTATTTATTGATCATTTAATCTACTGTTCAAGCTATTCTATACAAATTTTTACACGTGTTTGACAAAATCCTGAAATGGGCATCTGCTCATCACCATTACACTAATAGTGGAAGTAACTTGCCAGATGTAGCTCCAGGTATGAGGAAGTAACCACTAATCAACCCTACATCAGCTGGAAATACAATTAGGATGGAAATTCATTTCATTCAGGTAATCAGCCAAACAGCTTAGTCCAGGCACTCTTAAGGGTGCTCAGAACACTTCTCTTAGCCTCAGTTGTGCAGAATCATCTTACACAAAGCCTATTTTCTATTTAAAGCATTGACTATCCCCTGTGATTCATTGAATACAGTGTAATGCACAGTATCCATTCATAATGAGTAGGAAGATCATGGTGCTGCTTATGACTAGTAAACGAAAACATCCAAGTTCAATATTCTGGAGCTCTGCTCTGCCCTAAAACTGCTGAGGGACTCTGTGTGAAGGCTGACAGGCTAAGGTCTCCAAGAGGTTCTCCTTGAGGAACTAGGATAATGAGGGGCTCCGCCCAAGAAACCCCTGTAAGATTTTGTTTTGTTTTTTAATGACAAATCCCCTCTATAATAGGAAAATTTGAACCCTTCTACTGTGATATTATCCTGTTATCTTTTGCAGGCTTTCAGTAATACCTTATATATTTAATGAGAGTTTCACATCAGGTGGAAAGAAATCTGAATAATTCTCTGGTTTTTGTGGATACTAGGAGCTGTTCATTTAAAGCTTCCCACTTAATGCAGTTTTCCTGGCAATTGTTCTTTGTCTATAAAATGGAAAAAAATTTTAAATGTATGTATAGATTGATATTTAGTCAGGTCTTTAGGGGACAGCATGAATTTTTTAGAATATACTCTGTTGTTGTTGTTGTTGTTGTTGTTGTTTTTCCCTCAGTATTGAAGAATTGAACCCAGGGCTTTTGCATACTTTGTAAGCACACTATCACTGAGCTGGATCCCCAACCCCATTTTTGTTTTTTATCTTGAGACAGAATTTCACTATATTATACAGGCTACCTCTGCCCTTGAACTTGCAATCCTCTGCCTCTGCCTTCCAAGTTGCTGGGATTACAGGTGTGAGCCACTATGCCCAGCACACATTCTCTTTATTGTGCCCTCCTCTATGGTCTTCTATTCTAAAATTCTGGATACATTCATGTCTCCTCTTTATATCTTCTTACCAATGTTTTCTTAATTCAACAACAACAAGAATTTTTGTGTTTGTCACTTTTCCTGAATCGGTAGTCAGAAAATTTCCCTCTAGCAGAAAGCTGAAGAAGTCACAGGGTTTGCTTCATTGGTTCTAATTTTTACCAAAAGAACAGTCCCATGTTGAATGTCCTAAAACTGTGGACTCATGTATTGTGCACAATTATCTAGTTGTTTATGATAGAGTACATATGCTTTCAAATGTAAGAGCAAAAGTCTATTCCCTTTTATAGTGGGGCAAGGCCCCACCATATATAATATATAGCCCAGGGCTGGCCCCAAACTGTCAATTCTCCTGCATCAGCTTCTGAGTGCTGGGATTACAGGTGTGAGCCAACGTGTCCAGCTGTTCACTCATTTTTTTTAATGTATTATATTTACATAATAGTTAAAGCTGTTGAAAAGGCATTCAAAAATAATCTTAAAGTGTGTAATTGAGATGCTTAGGCAAAGAAGGCCCTTACACAGAAATTTTTAGGAATGATAAAGGCATCGTCCTCTTATCTTATTAGAAGGTAATAACACCTTTGAAAAATCTCTGCCTACACTTCGTGTGTGTTGCCATCACACAGCTTCCAGCCCCACTGATCAGCTCTGGAGCACTAGGAGCCAGTTCTTTCTCACATGTTACAGAGCTGGAGTTTGTCTGCCCTGAGGCCTTTTCTGTGTAGCTGTTGAGTCTTTTTCCTGTTTAAACTCAATTTCCCAGAAATCCTTATAATTATGTCCCATTAACTGAAATAAGCTGAGTCCTTCTGTCTTTGTTATTTAGCTAATAGGAGCTCAGTACGCAGGAATTTGTATTAACATGGTGCCTGGAATCTCACGTTTAGAATATGCGTTTGGCTGTGACACTGGGGCAAGGTGAAATATTTATAAGAATCATCATTGTTTGGAAACTAGGGCCAATGGTTTGCGGTGGAACAGTTAGGGATGGTCCAAAAGTGAGATGGCACAATCAGATGCAGGGAAGGGCCACTGCAGGAAAAATATCTGTTTTGTGCTTTCACAGAAAAGTCAAAAAAAGACATCAGTGGGGACTTAGAGCTTACTAGCAGCCCAGGAGTTAAAAATCAACGGCTGCAAGTACCTCCTACTCAACAGGTACAAGGAGCAAAAATTGTTGTTGTTGTTAGGTGCTGCGGAGTCAGAGTCTGAATCATAACTACCCTATGTAAAACAAGCAAAACACTATTGTACTTCTCTGCTATTCATAGGGTTTTCAATGGCTGATTGTTTTGGGGGAGTGGGTTGTCAGGTCCTTCCCCCAATCCTACAGCACCTGGCATTCCCAGGTGGTCTCCCATCCAAGTATTAACTAGGTCCAACCTTGCTTATCTTCCATGATCTGACTCGATCTTATGCCACAGTGGTTTGGCTGCAGACAACCAAAGGTTAGCATCCTTAGAGAAACAAACCTACTTTTCCTTTAGGACTAAAAACTCCTGGCAAGCTTGAATTTCTCTTATTTTTTATTTTTATTTTCTTTATTTGCATAGAGGACCTGACATTGGCTAATTAAAATTGGATACTCTTTACATGGAGAACCTGAATGAGAACTTTTTGGTGAAAGCCTTTCATATATTAGCTACTTCCTTTCCTTTGAACAGGTAGCCACTGGCCAGACTTGGTTTTGACTGCAGCTCTGGCTATCATCTAGCTCAAATAGATACTTCAATAAAGCCTTACCTGTACTCATTTAGGTTTGGTCTTGTTTCTATCCTTGCTGCACCCAAGAACCCAGTCCTAGTGACCATGATACCATATAATAAAGAGAATAATCTGTACTGAAGATGAGACTTTGAGTATTTGTACACTCAAAGCATTATGTAGCATTATGAGAAAAAAAGTGAAGATAGAAAGTTGGTCCTTCTACACTTATAGACTAACATCAGGAAAGGAACAAATTCTAATCTATTACTCTTTAAGGAAATCCATGATGTAATCCTCTTTTAGGAAGTTGTGCCTATTATTGTTGTATTTGCTGAATGTAAAGGCAATAAACTTCACTAGTAAAAATTTAGTAAAGGCTATATCTCAAAATCAAAGCAAATATAATTTATTAAAATCAAAGTCATGATAGGAAGACTGCATTTGTAGCCCTGTGGCATCCGGTCCCCTCAGATCTTGGAAGCTAAGCAAGGTTGGGCCTGGTTAGTATTTGGATGGGAGACAGCCTGGGAACAGCAGATACTGTAGGCTTGGGAGAAGGAGATGGCAACCCACTCCCAAAAATCAATCCGCCATTGAAAACCCTATGAACAGCAGAGAAACACTGACAAAAGTGTTTTGCCTGCTGTATGTAGGGTCGCTATGAGTTGGATACCAATTTGATGGCACTTAACAACAACAACAGTGATAGGAAATGATTTAAAGCTTTCTATTCAAATGAATCTTCCAGAAAGGATTTAGATTGGCATATGTAGGTGATCAAATACTACTCAACAATACTCTGGACCTGGTCATTGTATGAAAATGACAGTATTCTTGTTTTATAGCTTGTATTACAATAATATGCAGAATAGACTGAACTGTTGAGTGATGAGGAAAATTATATTAGGAAATAAATACAAGACATGAAATTGAATTGGGAAAAATTTTAAGGAAATATATCAAAGTCATAGGAGAAAATATAATAGCTTAGAGCATTTTTAGACCTTCTATTCGAGCATTATGATCCAGAAACAGGCTGAGTATAATTAAAATATTCATTGAAAATTTTGGATGAAATAGTGGTTATAGCAATATTTATTAAAAAAATTGAATTTGTATAAATGTAGTATCTCTATTTGACAGCTGCCTCAGATTTTTTTTTTTTTTTTTTTTTTTTTTTTTTTTTTTTTTTTTTTTTTTTTTTTTTTTTTTTTTTTGGTGGCTGGTGCTGTGGATCAAACTGATGGCCTTGCACATGCTAAACAAGTGCCCTACTACTGAGCTACATTCCTGGCCCAGCATGGAATTTTTGGTTGATAAAGATTATTAAATAATGCTTATTGTGTGCCATGATAAATTTCAGCTATTAATTATTTATCTTGCTTCAGATTTCTACCTAATGGTATGAAGCTTGTACTGTTATTTTTACTTTATCATATATAGGATTTACAGCTAAGAGAAATTATTAATATCAAGCATTCATTAAACAACCACTTAATGCAGAACTCTAGGCCATGTGATAGAGTCCAAAATATGCTACCCCCATATATGCCACTCTGGTATATTGGCTATTTTGAGGTAAAGGAATGTAAAAACAAAACAAAATAAATAATACAAAACACCAAAAACCAAAACAAAAGCAGATGCAACAGGAACACTCTGATATTCTTTTTAGAAGCGGGAGATAAAATTCTGATAGTAGACAAATCTCCCCTCTCCCATAAGGAATGTATCATTTTTATAATCCAGGATTAAAGTGAGGCCAAGGGAAATCTTTACTACCAAACTTAAAAGAAAAACCCATACATTTCACAATTTATGTATCCAACTCAGTATATAAACACCCAATTCTCCTACTTCTTTGGGTCTTCATTTATTTTATTTTCCTTATTTCTTTTCATTTTCTTTTCTTTTCTTTTCTTCTTTTTCTTCCCACCATTGAAAGGTAATTTTCATAATCAAATATTAACTGATCTGTTACTAATTAGTGTTATCACATAATAAAGTATTGAACAATAAGTACTGATTTTTTTTTTGTTTTCATGAATCAAAACATACAAATGTCTCACTTTTTTGTGTATTGTCTACATAGTCAACAAAAACCAATATTTTTTTCTTTTTTGTTTTTTGAGACAGTCTCGCTGCGTAGCCCAGGCTGTACTTGAACTTTTGATTATTCTGCCTCAACCTGCAGAGTGCTGGAACTCCAAGTGTGTACCACCATGCTTGGCATGAGTATTCATTTTTTGTGAGGGCTTCCATGTCAGCCAAACTTCCATAAATTTGTATTCTTTTCTTGTACTAATCTTATGTCAACTTAATTCTCATGGCCAGCTGGAAATGCTAAGAGAATATAGATAAAGCTTTGCCTCTTGTACTGTTACATAATATAGTAAAAATAGAATAGGCTCTGGACAGAAACACATGGATAGAAAGGATAGAAAGATTTATCCTACTGACACTGTGTCCTTTTAAAAATTTCTTAATCTCCATCTGCCTTAGCTTATTCAATTATTCAATCATAAAATGATCATAATTATAATTTTAATATCTACCTTCTCTGTAAACTGGGTTTAGCTCCATTGGTAGAGTTCTGCTCTGTGATCTCTGGAGATCCAGGTTTGATCCACAGCACTGCAAAAACAGGAGAAGAACATGGCAATCCACTCTGAAACAATCTTGAAACAATGAGCCATTGAAAACCCTTATGAGGATTGCTGTGATTCAGACCCAAGTTTAGGGCACCTAATAACAACCACCATCTTCCCTAAGTAAATTATTTGGCTCATTTTAGGAATTCTAAAGGTGGTCATGAGCATAATTGTTGTTATTATGGTATATTGGCAGGAACCATCTGAGATAACTTGCATTCAAAATCTTATTTAATTGAAACTTTCTATTTTTGATTATCTGGATTTATTACAATGATGAGGAACAAAGCATCAGATAATAAAATACTTGCATTGTTTTAAGTTTATGTATTCACTCTGTGAGAGTTAGACAGCCTTTATTACCTGTGCAAAATTCTTGAGATATAAAGATGAATAATATCCATGACGCATAAAAAGCCAGCATATCCTACATCATCAGAATGGTAGAATGTATTGTGGTAGTAAATAATGATTTTGTGTATATCATTTTACACAGCTAGATAAGTAAATTAGGGTTATTATTTTAATATCATACTGAAAATGATGTTTCTAGTCTTGTGTGTTTCTCATCTGGACATGAATGTTTTTGTGTATGCTGGGAATATAGAGGATTTTTCTAGAAAATAGGAAGAAGAGGTGTTTGGCATAAAACAATGTTAACTCTTTATAGTCCCTATGCCTCTGTTATCAGCAGTTGGTCTACATTCTATACCAAATTGACTCCTAAGTTGGTTTTTGTTGATTTTATAGGAAAGATAACCAAAATTGAGACATTAATAGGTTTTGATTCATGAAAACCAAAAGAAATCATCAGTAAATATTTCTTGTTCAATACTTAATTGGTAGTAATTGCTTTAATATTTGATTATGAAAACTAGCTTTCAATGGCAATTGAAATAATTAATTTAAAGGAAATGATAAAATACAGGGATATATATATTCTTAAAAGAAAACAAGGTACATTAAGACTCTGGTAATTAAACCCAGTATTTTACATACATGCAATTTAACTTATATTCATTTTATAAAAGCATCAATAACAGTATCTTAGAATATTATGTGTTAGTCTGAAGCAAAGTATAAATCTCTAGATAGATATTTATACTTTTGCTGAAATTATAATCTATAATTGCCTTAAACTATTCTTTAAAAATTTAATAGTGTTTCAAATTTAATCATTTTCATTCTGCTGTTCTGCAGAGTAATATAGAAATATGCTTACAGTTATGCTTGCTATCACTTTTTTCTTGAGAATGTGTTATTTAGACAAATAGGAGAGACAAACTTAGGCCCAAATCAATCTTCTATGTCTTCTTTTGGTTCAATCTCTTAAAAATTCTTTACTAGAAAAACAATGATTTTAAGACTGTGAACTGAAGGTGTTATAAATGTCTTCAAAGTTTCCATCATTTCATACTTTAAGATCTTGCTTGGGAAAAGTGTCCTCACTAAGATGTAGACTGATAATAGAGCATTGTAGTTGCTGAAAGAGACTTACAATTTAGTCTAACCTCAATTTAGTCTATCCTCAATTTAGTCTAATCACAGGGAAGCCATGTGACTTGGGTTGCCAGAATAGTAGGATTACAATTTAGATTAA
>VMDO01023074.1:27500-32316 GCA_007922755.1 Pedetes capensis
TGCATATTTGTGACTATTCCCAAAAAAGGGGATCCAACTGAATGTGCAAACTATCAGACAATATCATTAATATCACACACCAGCAAAATTCTACTAAAGATCATTCAGAAGAGACTGCAGCAGTATATAGACAGGCAATTACCAGAAAATCAAGCGGGATTCAGAAGAGGGTGGGGAACCAGGGACATCATTGCTGATGTCAGGTGGAGACTAGCTGAAAGCAGAGAATATCAGAAAGATGTCTATCTATGTTTTATTGACTACACAAAAACATTTGATTATGTGGATCATAACAAATTATGGATAACACTTCGGAACACCTAATTGTGCTCATGAGAAATCTGTACATGAATCAGGAGGCAGTTGTTCGAATAGAACAAGGAAACACTGCGTGGATTAAAGTTGAGAAAGGCTGTATGCTTTCACCATATCTCTTCAATTCATAAACTGAGCACATAATCCGAGAAGCTGGACTTTATGAGGAAGAACGTGGCATCAGGATTAGAGGACGATTCATTAACAACCTGCATTATACAGATGACACAACTCTGCTTGCTGAAAGTGAAGAGGATTTGAAACATTTACTGATGAAGATCAAAGATCATAGCCTTCAATATGGGTTATGACTAAACATCAACAAAATAAAAATCCTTACAACTGGGTCAGCACGGAAGTTCACAATAAATGGAGAAAAGATTGAGGTTGTCCAAGATTTTGCTTTGCTTGGCTCTATAATCAACACCTGTGGAAGCAGCAGTCAAGAAATCCAAAGATGCATTGCTCTAGGAAAAGCTGTGGCAAAAGATCTCTTTAGAGTATTGAAAAGCAAAGATGTCACATTGAAGACGAAGGTGTGTCTGACTCATGCCATGGTATTTTCGGTCGCATCATATGGTTGTGAAAGCTGGACATTGAATAAGAGAGACAGAAAAAGAATTGATGCTTTTGAATTGTGGTGCTGGAGACATCTACTGAACATACCATGGACTGCCAAAAGAACCAACAAATCTGTCCTAGAAGAAGCACAACCAGAGTGCTTCTTGGAAGCAAGCATGGCCAGACTGTGTCTTACATATTTTGGACATGTAGTCAGGAGAGATCAATCCCTGGAGAAAGACATCATGTTTGGAAGAGTGGCAGGTCAATGCAAAAGAGGAAAACCCTCCACCAGATGGATTGACACAGTATCTGCAACGATGGGCTTAAACATAAATAAGATCGTTTGCCTGGCACAGAATAGGCAAGTGTTTCAAACTGCTGTACATAGGGTCGCTATGAGTCGGACTCGACTTGTCGGCACCTAACAACAACAACAATTACTCTAGCCTTTATAGTAGTTTTAAAGTAAGGTAGTGCAATCATCCAAACTTGCAATATTAAAAAAAAGTTTTGGCTATATTAGGTACATTGCATTTCTATGTAAATTTTAAACTTTCTTTTCAATTTCTTTGAAAATAGTTTATTGGGATTAAAATTGGTATTTTATTGAATCTGTGGATTAATTTAGGAAGAATTGACAGTGATATTAAATCTTTTAATGTAAGAACATAAAATCTCTGTTCATTTATTCAGGTCTTACATTCAAAAATATTTTATAGATATCAGTGTACAATCTTGAATATTTTAACTTGAATATTTTAAATGTATTGCCTTGTTTCACATATTATAATATTCAGCACTATTTTAAAATATGTATTTTCAACTATAGTGTTTACATTATAAAAGTTTAGTTTAATTTGCATTTGACATTGTATCCCATGGCCTCTGTAAACTCACATATTTTACATTTTAGTAGGTTTTATATAGATATTTTATGATACACCATACTGTAGCTTATCCACGTGTTGGTTGGTTGGTGCTGTGAAGTCATGTCCAACTCATAGTAATCTTCATAGGTTTTTCAATGGCTGATTGTTTTGGGATTTCCTCAGGAGTGGATTGCCAAGTCCTTCTCCTGTTTTGGGGGTGCTAGAAATGGAACCCAGGATCTCAAAGACTGCAGAGCTGTGCCCCACCAACTGAGCTAAATCCCAGCCTTTATCCACATATACTAACTTGTTATTTGTGAATAAGGTCAATTTCTCTTTCTGCTTTTCATGGTTTGTCTTTTATTTATATATTTATGTATTTTTTCTTCTCTTAATGCACTGACTACTACTCCCTATTCAATGTTGAATAAATTGTGTGAAAATAGTAGATTTCCAGAGATTATTCATTATTTTAGAGGAAAATTATTTAGTTTTACAATATTATATGCGATGTTAACTTTAGATTGTTCATATATTTTTCAATTAAGCTAAGGTAATTACCTTTAATTCCCACTTTTCTAGGAAGTTTATTTTGTCATTTATTTGTACTTGTGTATTTTTTCTTGCTTTCTTTTATTTATTTATTTATATATTTATTTATTCATTGCTGTACAGGAGTGGGGGTTGAATCCAGGGTGTTGCACATACTTTGCAAGTGCTCTACCATTGAGCTACATCCCTAGTCCATTTTAAAATTTTTTATCTTGAGGCAGAGTCTTGCTATGCTCTGCATAGAGATATTCAATTATTTCAATGCCATTTAGTGAAAACAACTGTCTCAATTTCAGCATCTTGTTCTTGTGTTCAAATATTGTGTGTATATATATATATGTCTGTTTTTGGTCTCTGTTTTGTTTCATTGAACCATGTTTGTTCTTTTTTTTTTTTTTTTTTTTTTTTTGTGGTACTTGGGATTGAGCCCAGGGACTCACACTTGCATGCTTTGCAAGGGCTGGACCAGTGAGCTGCACCCTCAGCCCATTTTTTGTTTTTTGCTTTTTTGAGACAGGGTTTTCCTAAATTATGCAGACTGCCTCTGGTCTCAAACTTGTGATTCCCCTGACTCTGCCTCTGGAGCCACTGGGATTATAGGTATTTGCCACCTCTCCTGGCGACCCATGTTTGTTTTTAGGTCCATATTACACTGAAATAATTACAAAGGCTGCATTGGACCTGGAACTTGTGGTCTTCTTGCTTCTACCTCCTGAGTCCCTAGGATTGTATTCGTATACCACCACACCTGACAAGATTTCTATTTTTTGAACAGGTTCTGAATTTTACAAAATGGTTTTTTTAAATTAAAAATTTTGTTTATTTCATGATTTTTGATTTAAAGTTTCTGTGTATTGTTAAAGTTTTGTTATCTATTCTGAAATCAAACTTGTGTTCCTATCCTAACCCCATGTATTAATTATTATGTATTTGTTAAGTTGTTTCTCTGTATTGCTGAATTTTATTTGCCAAGCTTTTGATAAAGGATTAACATTTATATTCATGAGTATTATTGGACTATAGTTACCTATTTTTGTAATGTCATTTCTGATTTGAGTATAAGAGTAATGCTAATCTTATAAATTATTTGGGAGTGTTCCTTCCTTTCTTTCTTAAAAGTTTGTGTGAAGTAGTTCGTATTATAAATATTTGGTGGAATTTAGCAATGAAGCCACTTGATGCTTTATTTATCTGTGTGGAAATGTTTTCAATATATGTCCATTTGCTGTATTAGTTATAAAACTCTCTAACTCTTCTATTTTTTCTTGAGGTTACTTTGATGCTTTGTCAAATAGGTCAAATCTACCTATTTTACTTAAAATGCAATATTAATTGGAATAAATATTCTATAATACTTGCTTGTCTACAGCCATACAGTCATGGTGTCCAAGCTCTTCAGACCTTGGAACATAAGCAGAGTCAGCCTGGTTAGTAGTTGGATGGGAGATTGCCTGAGAATACAAGGTGCTGTAGGCTTGGGAGAAAGACCCAGCAGTCCAGTCTCTAAACAATCAGCCACTGAAAACCCTATGAATATCAGAGAAATACTGACAATAAAGCCTGGCAAGGCAGAGTGTAGAGTAACATTACATTCTGTGGTACATAGGGTCACTATGAGTCAGACCTGACTGGAGAGCATCTAGCAAAAACAGCAAAATAATATTTGCTTATTAATCTCTAAATATATATAGTACTAGTTCTTTTTCATTTTCTGATATAGTAGCTTGTCCTACTTTTCTTTGGAGATTCAATTTGGCTAAGATATTTCAATTTTATTAAAGATTTCTTGTGTTAGGTGCTGTGGAGTCAGATCCAACTCAGAGCAACCCTATGTACAGCAGAATAAAACACTAACACTGTGCCATGCACTTGATCTTCTTTTTACATTTGAGGTCATTGTGGCAGCCACTATTTCTTTTCATTTTGAGTTGGGTCACATCAGCAAAGGGATTTTCCAGAGGCCTTATTCCATTTCCATCATTGAGGTTGACTCCTCTTTGAGGAAGCAACTTTTCCCCAACTATCTTTTGAATACCTTCCAACCTGGAGGGCACATTTTCAGGCACTATATTTGACAGTGTTTCTCTGCTATTCATGGGGTTTTCAATGGCAAATTGTTTTGGGAGTGGTCTTCCAGGTCTTTCTCCCCTATCTGTCTTAGTCTGGAAGCTCAGCTGATAGCTGTCCACCATAGGTGGCCTTGCTGATATCTGAAATTTGAGTGACATTGCTTTCAGTATCACAGCAACACACAAGTCACTACTTTGCTTTTGTTCTTCTATTTTCTTAAGATGGCAGATTATATCATCGACCAGATGCTCTATTTTCCTTTTCTAATGTAAACATTAAATGTTTTAAATGCCTATATAAAGATCAATATTTTTTCCTGCAAGTTATACTTTTATTTTGATGTTCATTTGGTATGTATTTTCTAATTTTCTTTGTGAGTTTTTCTTCATTCATGAATTACACAGAAGTGTGTATACTTCAAAGTCTCTTTTTTCTTCTGACATCTT
>VMDO01023075.1:0-32338 GCA_007922755.1 Pedetes capensis
GTAACATAGTATTGGTTTCCTCTGAGTAACATAGTATTGTTTCCTCTGAGTAACATAGTATTGTTTTCTCTGAGTAACATAGTATTGTTTTTCTCTGAATAACATAGTATTGTTTCCTCTGAGTAACATAGTATTGTTTTTCTCTGAATAACATAGTATTGTTTCCTCTGAGTAACATAGTATTGTTTCCTCTGAGTAACATAGTATTGGTTTCCTCTGAGTAACATAGTATTGTTTCCTCTGAGTAACATAGTGTTGTTACAGTATTGACAATGATGGCAAGGTTAGTTATATCTTGGCTGCTCCATGACTTTTTCTTTTTTTCTTTTACAGTGCTGGGGGCTGACCCCAGGGGCTTACTCATGCTTAGGAAGTGCACCATCACTGAGATGCACCCCAGCTCCCATTTTAATTTTCAGATGGAGACAAAGTCTCACTCAGTTGTAAAGGATGCATCTGGCTTCAAATCTGTGATCCTCCTGTCTCCACCTCAGGAGTCACTGGAATTATAGGCATGGGCCACTGCACTCGGTTGCCTTCTTATTCTTGGTGGAAGCATGTAGGTCCAAAGGTTGAATATGAGCATGGTTAACTAAACTACTTAAAGGCACCACCACCCTAGATTCCAGCGCCTTGAAGTTAAGAGCATTGAATTTGAGTGATTCTGTGGCTCCTGCGAAGACTTGAACACTGAACCCAGAAGACATGAGAGACACACAGCAGTCAAATTTAAAGTCCCCTCAGTGTTGTGATAAAAAGAAGCCCACGTGTCTGCTCCTGCTCAGCAGCGCCAGTTCGGTAGCTTCAGAGCTAAAGATGTAAGTAGGGTCCCCATGTCATGAGCTTGATACAATGATGCTGAAACTCAGAGGCCAGGATTCTCCCACGTGGTTTTCTCGGCTATTTTAGTAAGTCCCCAAATGACAGAATAATGAACTAAGGTCTGATTTTATGGGGCTCTTGGACATCATCATGGAGTGGGAGGTACTTTCTCCCAAGACCAAGAGTCTTCAGGGGAAGCTGCAGATGGGCTCGCCAGCAGCTGCCCACCAGTAGATGCAAACCGTGTTCTACCAAACTGGGTTTTGGTTCCTCACCAAGTCTGGCTGATGCAGAGAAGGCCTTGGGTGCCAGAGACCCTTGTGTAAATTCTAACCCAGGAATAACTTGGTATGGACCTGGAAATTCATTATCTCCCCACCGTCCCTTGCAACTCCAGCTACCCTGATAGATGAAGTGCCTGATCTTGAGGCAGCTAATGTACAGCCTTTATTCTATAGTGGGGTTGGGTTTCCTCTCAGGGCACATCTGTGCTGTTGTCAGGAGTGTAAATTGTTCGGGGGGAGGGTTCAAATGGTGTGTAATGACATTATCTACTTGTGAAAACAATGCTGGTTGATAATGCAAGGACCATGACAGAGCATAAAAAGCTTTCCTATTGTTGCTCTTCGGACACCTGTACAGACATAGAAGGAACCGCACTGCCCATATCTGAAGGGCACCATGGTGGGCTTAGCTGTGTGGGCACCTGGGGGCTCTGCTTCAGTCAGAGAAGTGAGCGTCCCAGGTAGAGCTGCTTGTGACACCTTCTTAATGCTCCTCCCCTGTCCAGATCAATGGTCACTCTCATCTTTCTAGGCTAGTTTGCCTTTTCCAGACCTTCACATGATTAGACAATTACTTTGAGATCTATCCTGTGGCTACAGGCAAATGTCTATTGGCAGACATTTAGATGGCTTCCAAATTTTGTAGCTACTACAAATAAAGCTGCAATGCACGTCCTGTTCAAGTCTCATATGGACATTTGTTTCCTTTTATCTTGGACAAATTCCTAGGAGCAGGAAGGCTGGATCACAGAGCAGAAGTATATTTAACTTTTTAATGCACCTCCATGCTGTGTTCCAAATTGGCTGTAGCCTTTAACGCTACCCCCAGCAATGCATGCGAGTTCCAGTTGCTCTACATTCTCTGCAGAATCTGATGTCATCAGACTTGCTAGAATGTAGAAAAACAGCTTCATATAGAACACAATTGACTTTTGAATATGGAACTTGAATCTTGCAACTTAACCAAATTTATTTATTGTAAGCTGCATTGAACTTTCTATGTAAAAGATGAGGTTGAGTGCAGACCTCCAGTCTAGATGGCTTCTGATTATTTTTCTTGAATGGCCATACCCTCAGGACACTAATTGAATATAAATAATGAGAAAGGACATCTTATCTTCATCCTAACATCAGTGGGAAAGCTTTGAGTTTTTGTCTTGGTTCCCTTTATCAAGTTAAAGGAAGCGTCTTCTTCCTTTGGGTGTTGGACTTGTGTGTAGGACTTAGCTCAGTTGGTCAAGCGCCACTCTGCAGTCTCTGAGGTCCTGGGTTCAATTCCTAGCACCGCAAAAATGGGAAGAGGATGTAATAACCCTCTCTCAAGGAAATCCTGAAACAGTCAGGCATTGAAAACTCTATGAGGGTCACTATGAGTCGGACACCAGTCGATGGCACCTAACAACAACAGTAGAGGCAATAATGTTTTCGCATTTCAGTTTGTTAATTGATTTTCAATCCTAAACCCTGCATTTTAGAATAAACCTCATTAGACCCTCATGTTACATTATGTTGCCAGATTGGATTTTGCTAAAGATTTCTTTAGAAGGTTTGCATGGATGTTCATAAGGAGTTTAGGGCTGTAGTTTTATGTAATATCTGTTTCTAATTTGGAGATCAGAGTAAAACCTACTTCAAAGAAATTGTTGGGACATATTCCCTCTTCCATTTGCTCAAAGGGTTTATATAGCAGTGGGGTTATTTTTCTTTAAATTTTAGTTCAGAAGTCACCAGTGAAGCCTGAGGGGTTGTTTCTATGTGGAAAAATTTTAGCAATAAATTCAGTTACTTTAGTAAGCATGAGAGTGGTCGAGTTCCCTTTTTCTTGAGTGAGTTTTAGAAGTGTATGCATTTCATGAAATAGCCTATCCATGCGATCATGGAGGTCATCAAATTTGTTGGCATAAAGTTGTCCACAATATTCTCTTTCTTTCATTTCTGTGGAATTGTTAGTGATGTCATGTCTCTCATTGTTGAGATTGATAAATTGTCTTCTCTTTTTATTGATCATTCTGTCTAGAGATTTATCCATTTTATTGATCATCTCCAAAAACCTGTTTTGGATTTCACTGATTTTTTCATTGTATTTCCGTTTTCTATTCCAGTTATAGCTGCTCTCATCTTTATTATTTTATGTCTTCTTCTTATGTGAAGCTCATTTGCTCTTCTCCTTTCACTTTCCTAAGGCGGAAGGTGAGGTCAATGAGTTGACACAGTTCTTCCCGTCCCTGTGTGGGACTCTGCACACTGCAGCCTGCATCCTGCTGTAGCGGCATCGGACAGGCTTTGGTATCCTGTACCTCCTTCTTCCTAGTTTTCTTTTGATTTATTCTTTGCCTCATATTTTTTATTTTTTAGAAATATGTTGCTCAGTTTCCAAATACTTGGGGGTGCCCCTGACTCCTGTCTGTGACCGATTTCTAATTCCATTCCATTCTTGCCAGAGAGACGAGCCTGCATGGTCTCAGTCCTTTGATGCATCTGCAGGCTGCTTTAGGGTTCAGCATATACCCTATCTCAACAAATGCCTTGTGTGTATGTGGAAAGAATGTGCATTCGGCTGTTGGTGTAGAATATTCTACTCTGTCAGTGCAGGCAGTAGGCCAACCAGCTCAGACTACTCTGATTCTTTTTTCCCTTTTCTTTTCATTCTTTTTTTTCTTGTGGTACTGGGGGTTGAACCCAGGGCCTTGTGCCTGCATGCCCTGCAAGCACTGGACCACTGAGCTGCGCCCCCAGCCCTTTTTTTTTTTTTTTCACTTTTCGAGACAGGGTCTCGCTAAGTTACCCAGACTGCCTCTGGTCATCTAACTTGTGATCCTCCCGCCTCCTCCTCCTGAGCCACTGGGATTACAGGTGTGCGCCACTGCACCCGGCACTATTCTGATTTTCTGATGATTTTTTTTTTTCTAGAAACTACCAAGATGAAAATATTGAAATCCCTGACCACAGTTGTTGGTGATCTATTTCTCCCTGTTGTTGTTGTTGTTAGGTGCTGTCGAGTCCGTATCCAACTCATAGCGACCCTCACAGGGTTTTCAATGGCTGACTGTTTCGGGATTGCCTTGGGAGTGGATTGCCACGTCCTTCTCCCATTTTGTGATGCTGGGAATCGAACTCGGGGCCTCAGAGACTGCAGAGCAGCAGTCTACCAACTGAGCTAAATCCCAGCCCTATTTCTCCCTGTAGTACTGCTAATTTTGACTTCATGCGTTTGGAGGCTGTGTTAAAATGCTTTCAACTGATACGTCCTCATGTTCAGTTATGATTTTACCACAACCAGGTGACTTCCTCAATCTCTGATAATACTCTTTTATCTGAAATTTACTTGTATTCTTGCACACCCACCTCAGCTTTCTTTGGATGCGTGCATACACACTGTATCATTTTCCACTCTCTTCTATGTGGGTCTTTGGATTTAAAGCCGTGTGTGTGCATTGTGGCCCAAATATCCCTGAGTCCAGCCTGACTCGGATCGGATGACCGCTGCCTTCTCGCTGTGCCATTTAGACCAATCACAGGCGTGCGCTTGTTTACATTGTTAGCCTTGTCTCTCGCTCTTGCCTTTTCCTCCCGCCGGACCCACTGGTCTTTGTGCCTGATTCGCTTCTGCTTCCTGATTCCTTTGTGTTAAATGATCACACTTTATGATTTCATTTTCTGCCTCTTGATTCTCTAGCTATGACTCTTTGTTCTGCCATTTTAATGGTTGCTTGAGCTTTTATAGTGTATGTATACAATAGGCAGGATAGTGGCCTCTCAAAGATGCCTCCATTAGGACCTCTGAGAGCTGTGGATGTGCTGTTACATTACCACATATGCACTTCACGTGGGGGCTGCAGGTGGGGTGAAGGCGTAGCCCAGTGGCAGAACGCGTCCTTGGCATGAATGAGGGCCTGGGCTCAATCCCCAGCATAAACAAACAAACAAACAAACAAGACATGATTGGGATTGAAGTTGCTGATCAGCTCATCTTACCATAGGAAGATTTCAAACATCAAAGGCAGAAACGTAAGCATGATGAACTTGTATGGCTTGTTGATTACCATGGGATGTTGGATGGCTCTCTTAAATGCTCTGAGCCTCAGTTTCCTCACATTGACTTTTTACACAAGGGTCCCATAATGAGCCACTCAAGGCCGTAAACTGCTCAGAAGATGTAAAGTATGACATAAATTCCAGATAACAGCCTGGTCAATCCCATCCTGCTGAAAGCCATTAAGATGTTGCCAAATGCAGGGTGGAGCAAGGCCTGATCTTTGGTAGCTGCGCATCAATTTTCAGAGGCCTTTTTGGGTTAGATTTTATAAATGTGACTTTTCTTCCTGCAGCTTTCCAGCTGCCTTCGTGCAGCAGTGCGAAAGGTTGAGAAGGTAAAGGGAAGCCCAGAAATTCCGGACTAGATGAAGTCTGTCTGTATTTCTCACGCAGCGTGCTGAAGCTTCTACAATTTGCACATATCTGCATTCCCAGGAAGCCACCTGCTTTCCTGGCCAGCGCCACCTGGCAGGCTCCCACCTGACACTCGGCTTGGCGCCTGGTGCCATTTCCGTAGGAGAAGCTTCTGCTCTCTGCTGAGGCTCTGCTGCCCACAGCCGGCCCTGCTGCCAGGGACAGCGTCTTGCTCCGAGGTCTTCTTGCCTCCCCGGTGGACTCTGCCCCTCAGACAGTAAGAAATGGCTTGATCTTACATCATCATGGATAAGTGTCATGCTCGACGCCCAATTGTTGTTGTTGTTGTTAGGTGCCGTCGAGTCCAACTCATAGCAACCGTCATAGGGTTTTCAATGGCTGACTGTTTCAGGATTGCCTTGGGAGTGGGTTGCCAGGTCCTTCTCCCATTTTGCGGTGCTGGGAATCGAACTCAGGACCTCAGAGACTGCAGAGCAGTGCTCTACCTACTGAGCTAACTCCCAACCCCGACACTCAACAGGCACTCGATAATTGATTGCTGAGGGAAGAAATGAATGAACAAGTGCATGAGTAAGCATTTGGCTGTAGAGTAATGACATTACTCACCAGCGTGGTCCTTTTAGAATGGCTGGATACTCACTTTGTGACATCACTGCACGGAGCTTTAGACCCAGTTGAAGCTGGCACATCTTAGGCGCATGACCAAAAGCTGAGGAATTGTGAGGCTGTGTGTAGGCCTTGGTCAGCAGCTGATATTGCAAAAAAGACAGGAGCTGACAAATAATCTCCTCATGCTGCTGCGGATGGTCCTGAGTCCTGGGAGGAACTGAAACGTCCGTATGGCTTCTCCAGGACCTAGGATGCTCCAGCAGAAGTGCATAGCTTTCCGCTGTACTCGTCTTGCTTTGGCCTCTGGTACTTCTGCAGCAGCTGCTGCACATTTGGTGGGCCCACCCTCCCCAGGGGCTCCAGCTCCGCCATGGGCTGCTTTGCTTGCTGCCTCCTCACTAGACTTGGGGCTGCTTGAGATCTGGTTTACCTTGTGTCTTGTTTGTCTTGTGATAAGCTGGACACCAAGGATCACTCAATCTTTGAATGATGAATACATGAATACATGCCAGGAAGAAATTATTTCTCTGCAAGAGCACTGGGCTGTGGCAGCTGAGAGCCCTCGGGGTATTTTGGGGCTAGGCAGATGCCCTACAGAAAAGCTGAGGCTCCTAGTAGAAGGATTCAAAGCAAAACATACTGACATCTTCAGAATCTGCCAGACATTGTGTATACACACAGAGCTAAATCAGTGACACAGAGCCTGTCTGTGAAGATGTGCCCAAAATGTAAGGTGTTCCGAAGGTTCTGAGCCACCCCCTGTTCCATTACTGTAGAATCCTGCTCCCAATATGAGAAAGAAACTGGTCTGGTCTCTTTTAAGAAGTCCACTGGTCCAAATGAAACAATTAGAGGGGAGTTTTTCAGAGCTTTCTGGATGCCCTGTCCTGGCTTGAGTTGTCCATCCGCTTTCCCTCTCTGTTACCCGCAGGTATTTGCTAGCATGCCATCCACTTAATGAGTCTGTTAACGTTTGCTCACTGGGTGACAGAAAGTAGTAATAGACACTAGCAAGCCCTCACTTTTAGCCACTTTGCTACTCATGCACTTAATGAGATTATGCACACAGATGCAGTCACAAGTGCCATTTATTATATTGTATCATTTCTTTGCACCTACAAGAGTGGAGGGAATATCTTATTCCTGGAGAGAGAATAGGAGACAGGAAATGCGCGACGCTATGCGGATTGTGGGCTGAAAGAACAGCTGGGTTAGGAGAAGAGTCTGGTTTGCTCTCACCGCATAGGAGATGGACCATGGCCTCCCCTGGGGGGCAGGAAGCTGGGCTTGAACATCTCAGATAGCCTGTACCATTGGATCCCCCCACTGGCTGCTCTTGCCTGGGAGCTCCTGTGGGCTGGCAGGTGGTGAGCAGGTTGCACCTGCTATTCAATAAAGCTTTATTTGAACAGGGCCACATGCACTTGTGGGTTGTCTGTAGCTGCTTCTGCAGCTCCAGGACAAGACCCAGGCCATGTGGTCTGCAGCCTGCACATCCGCCTCCTGGCACTTTAGCGAGACCACTACTCAGGCAAGAGACCCCAACCTCAGGCTCATCAATAAGGCTCCTCTTCTGAACCAGGAAAGGGCAGAGACAAGAAAAGTCACATTAACCTTCCATGAACAAGAGAGCCAGGTCGAGGGTCACACGTGTAACCAAGAAAACTTTGGGATGAGAGATGTACAGGCTCCGTGCCAGGTGCTGGACACGGGCCCCTCACTTTCCTAACAGCCCTGTGCACCAGGCCTATCTCAAGGGGAAAGATGAAGCACGCGACCAGCTGCTGCCAAGGTCCCCTGGAGTCAAGGGCAGAGCCCAGCAGACCCAGCGACCCTCCAGCTCCCCTGGCTTTGTGAGGGACGGGTGGAGGCTGAAGCAAAGCAAGCAAAGGTTTGGGGCCACCTGGGCTCACCATGGCCCACTGAGTGACGGCTTGTGTGAAGGAGGCAGGACTCGGAGTTCCTCTGAGACTTCCCGTCAGGCAGCCCCCATGGTTGTTGGGTTGGCCTCCGGGGTCCTCATCCTGCTCCAGCCCAGCCTGAGCACCTCTGGGGCGTGGCTTCCCCTCAGGAGCCCACCTGGAGAAGCCGGCTACACAGTGCCACAGAGGGCAGCCACTCTGAGGACGTGCCTGGCCGCATTTTCCCTAGCCCTATGCTTAGCCGGCCTCTAGAAAAGGCAGCAAGGGAACAGGAGGTCCACTGCTGGCCTGAAGTCTGGCTGTCATGGTCAAAGGGTGCCCAGAGTGGAGGGGAGGTGCTGGGACGGGGACGGGAAGTAGTGGCTGGGCCAAGCAGGTGCAGCAATGGAGCACCGGCTGGGAACTGTTACTAGAGAAATATTGCCCTCCTCATGCATACTGACCAGACCTGCCTCCCGCCGTCAACCTCCTTTGTCCTCCACCCTCTGCGGCGGGTGGCATTTTCTGGGGGTCCACAGAGCAAGAAAGGCACAGGTGGATATGTGCGCTAACGTGCCACCTGTCTGGAGGACATGGGGCCTTAGAAGCCACGTAGAGGCTGGTCTAAGGCAGCATCCCCTAGAGAGCTGCCCAGGGCCGAGCGGCCTCAAATCCCCAAGTGCCTCCCAATGTACCATGTCAGGGCCCAACTCAGAGGTGCCCGTCAGAGCTCTGGGGCGGCCTGGGAAACTCGCAGCTCTGACAGATCGCCTGGGGTTGGTCCTGACAGCCTAGGGCTGCGAAGTGGCGGCAGCAGATTCCAGAGGGAACTGGGCATCTCCTTCTCACATCTTTGCCTTTTCCAAAGTACTTTTGTTTTCGTGTTTTCCTCATAGCTCTATTGATCCTGCTGTTTCTCTCAAACTGGGGTGATCGTCTTAGGGGGTAAGTGAAATGCTGCCACAGCCCCTGTGGTTGAGATGAGTCAGTTCTGCAAGGGAGAGCCAGGCTCCACCCTGGAGCTCCCGGGGTCTTTGCTCAGAGTTTCTCCTCTGCTTGGCAGGTTCCCCCCAGTAGCGGCGGCCTCCGCCCAGTGCCAGGGCTGCCTGGGAACAGGAAACGCAGCTGGCAAGGAGACAGGATCCCTCTCAACATCCAGGTGGCCCTCCCACCTGCGCTGTGGCACCCCGCCCCTTGGCAGGACGACCCAGAGCTCCACCTCTGCCCGGATGCCCGTGGCAGCCCAGGAAACTGGGCCTGTGCAGCACCTCTTGGCCCCGGCTTCTTCTGAGCACTGAAATCTGCTCACTTATTGTTGTAGTTGTTGTTAGGTGCCGTCAAGTCAAGTCCTACTCATAGCAACCCTCATAGGGTTTTCAATGGCTGACTGTTTCAGGATTGCCTTGGGAGCGGGTTGCCACGTCCTTCTCCCATTTTGCAGTGCTGGGAATCGAACCCAGGACCTCAGAGACTGCAGAGCAGCACTCTACCCACTGAGCTAAATCCCAGATCACTTGTTAGTTCGATTAAAAACTTACACCAAACTATGGTGATTCTCCCATTATGGAGAAAGACAAGAGCTCCTATCAAGCTAACAGGGCAGCCGATGACCACGTATCATAATGACCTCGGAATAACTTGTGAAAAACGAAGGCTTTGCTCTTATCCAAGAGGCAAGAATTGGCTAGGAATCATTACACTTTAAAAACTCAAATTGGAGCCGGGCACAGTGGCGCACACCTGTAATCCCAGCAGCTCGGGAGGCGGAGGCAGGAGGATCGCAAGTTCGAGACCAGAGGCAGTCTGTGTACTTTAGTGAGACCTTGTCTCAAAAAGTTAAAAAATGGGCTGAGGGTGCAGCTCAGTGGCCCAGCACTTGCAGAGCATGCAAGCATGAGGCCCTGGGTTCAATCCCTAGTACCACAAAAAAAAAAAAAAGAAAAGAAAGAAAAAAAGGAAAAACTTGAATTGGCAGCATTCATAACAGGGCCCCAGAGAGCGTTTCCAGGTGTAGAAGTTGAGACCTGAGGGTACCGTTCCTCAGGTGTGTGGCTGGCAGCGAGGTGAAGGCGTCATGGGAATGCCAGCCATGACCACTGTGCCTGAATTGCGGACAGGTGGGGGTGGGCATGCATGCCTGTATGTGTGAGGTCCACACACATCAGGAGCTGCTGCGGAGCGTGTGCACACAGTGGGTCTTAATTGCCCACATCCCTCTTTCGCTGACTCTGGCTAGTCTACAAAAACAGGCCCACAGCACCCCAACTGGCTGAGTACCCCAGATCTGAGAAGGACGCAGAGGCGCATGCGTGCCTGCCCACGCTCCTTCCTCCTGGGCTCCCCACAGCTTGCAGGGTGGGCACGGTTAACGAGCCCCACAGCTGGCGGATCTGTGCAGTCGTAATTGCACATGAGTGGCGGGGGAGCCGGGAAACCAAGGAAGAAATAAAATAGATAACAAGCAAAGGGAAAAAGTAGCCTTGTAAACAAGCGGCATACTTTCCCCTCCGCAGAGCGCGCTTCGTGGCTGGGGGCGGTGTCTGTGTGCAGCTTGAGTCCTAATCCATATCGCAAACAGCTTCCAGATGCTTCCAGCCCCAACCTACTCGGGAATTCCTGCCCTTCACAGATGCCTCTCCACGAGGGGGTCTGTCTGTAAGCGAAATGGGGTGGATTTTACTGATCATTCATTTCCAATCTTCCTGACGGGCACTTTTATTAATAAACTCATTTCATCTGTCTCTTTGATTAGGAAGAGTTTAATCACTCAGTCCTGTGAAGGCGCAGGGGCGGGGGCTGGGGCCGGCTGCTGTGTGTTGTGCGTGTGAGTGTGCTCGCGTTTTGCGCGCGCTCTCTTTGTTGACATGCTGGGGAGGAAGGAAATGCATAAGGAATGCAGAACAGTATCGGCCCTAAGTGATTCCAGTTGAGGCTGAGTGGCAGCAGGAGTGGAAGGTAACCTGCTGCCTCGCTCCTGGGTGGCGGTAGGAATCTCTGATCGGCTCTGCCTGGACCCCAGCGTGTTTGGGGCTCAGAGGGGCAGTGCTCACAAGTGGGCGAGGCACAAGGCACTGGAGACCTGTCCTTCACCTGAGGGCCCCAGAGGAGACTCCGGCCGCTTTGCCTTACCCCACGTGTGTTTAAATGAGAAACATGAAGAAATCTTGCCGGGTCTCGGCACTCACCTGGGTGGCCGGAGATGGGAGGAGGTTGCCCCTTCTTTCTTCCTCTTCCAGCCCCCTTGCCAATTCCAGGATGTTCTTCTAATTCATGCCTGTGGAAATGGCAATTTATGAAAATGGCAGAGAAAAAATAACAACGCAGATTAAATCCATTACAAATTTGTGAGATTCCAAATCAGCTCCCTCCCGTACAGGGACAGCCCCTGCCTTTTCTCTGGGCACTGCCTTTTTCTCTCCCCTCTAACGCCAGGGCCCAATTCACCGTCTTGCTTACAGCCATTAGCCCAGCTTCCCAATTCTGCGAGTAGAAGGAGCCCCTTGCATCCTGGAGGCCCGGCTCCCTCGTGTAGTGGGCCCCTGTGCCTAAGAAGAGGCCCGGGGGCCAGCATGCCCTGCTCCTCAGCCCCCTGAGCTTCCCCCACCCTGCGCCTCCCTCCTGCTGCTCCTCCAGGGAAGACTTGCCGGTTCCCCAACATGGGCCTCATTCTCCCTGCACCAGGACCGCAGGCCATGAGTGTGGTTCCTGAGCCGCTCCCCAGGTCAGTGGAGATCCTCTGACACACAGGCCTCTGTAGGGAGAAATTGGGAGGAAATTGCCAAAAACCCCAAAACTGGGAAAACGGCTTTTGAAGATCTGGTTTGTAAATTAGAAATCTAGGGAAAATGAAAGTAACTTGGTTGGATGTTTGTACAAAACCCTTCATAAATCCCCCGAACCTGATTGGACAATTGGACTCAAAGCTGATTGGCTCAGGCCATTTCGTGGGTGAGCTATATAAAGAGCTGCACTGTGCCAGCTGGATCCTTTTAGCCTGGACATTTGACCACCAAGGAAACAACTTCGCCCTTTTTTCTCTTGCCTGGACCATCGGCAAGGAAAGATCCCTTTCTGGCCTGGACCTTTGACCAACAAGTAAAGACCCCACTCTCTCGCCCGGACCTTCGGTGAGGAAAGAACACTCTCCTGCCACGACCATCAACAAGGAAAGAACTCACTCTCCATCTGATCACCAGCAAACAAGAACTGTCTCCTCATGACCACCGAGACCACCAACACGGGTGTTTGTCCCTGGAAGGCAAAAGTGCCTGAGGCTTTTCCTTTCTCCCATCTCCACTGGCGTCCTGAGGGCCACAGGAGTCTGCGTCCCTCACCCGAGGGTCCCTAGTGAATTGTATTTAGTGCCGCCCATCCGAACATCCAGGCTGGACCAGGAAGCGCGCGCCCCACAACCCTCCTCTAGAACCAGGGACTGTCTGAGTCTCACGGTGGAGTTGGCGGGCACTGGCAGAACATCTGTGCCATGTGCATAGACTGGATTGGATGTGGCATTAGAGGGGGCTCTGGAGAAACCCGGGTGAGTCCTTCTTTTCTGGGATCCTGGGAGACTCATGTTTTACTGGTTGTCTTGGGTCACAGGAAGCTCTGGATGAGGCCGACCCTTCATCACAACTACCACACCATCTCCGGGGTGAGCAAATTGGTTTCTCTCTCCTTTCTGTGGGGTTCACTGGCCAACTGTTGCATGTGTGAGTTCTAAGTTGACAAAATCCTTGCGCGGAGGGAATGGGCTATGATCACACACAGTGAAAGTTACAAGTTGCTGTTATTGTTGTTAGGTGTGTCCGACTCATAGTCACCCTCATAGGGTTTTCAATGGCTGATTGTTTCAGGATTGCCTTGGGAGTGGGTTGCCATGTCCTTCTCCCATGTTTGCGGTCCTGGGAATTGAACTCAAGACTTCAGAGACAGCAGAGCAGCGCTCTACCAACTGAGCTAAATCCCAGCCCCAAAAGTTACAGGAGCCTGTGCCTAAGACCTCAAGTCAGCTTGTTAACTGCAGAAGAACTTCAGACCATGGGGGCGTGGGGACAGGCCGCGTAGTGTGTCTAGCGTGACGTGGGTCGCAAAGGAGCAGAGATGAAGGTGAGGACTGTCATGGGAGGACGCTGGCCTGGCAGCGTGCAGTCTACCTGGGACGGGGGTGGAGGCGAAGGTTGGAGAGGCCGGTAGAGTCCTGCTGGACGGAGCATCTCCTGGGGACTGAGCTCAGCTGGGCTCCAGGGTGCGTCAAGGGCAGAGGAGAACGGTGGCAGTGCTCGTTTGCTGGGAATTTTTTGATTCCCTTCTGTGGGGGGCCTTTCCAATGGGGCTGCCACGGGCCTGCTGTCCCCCAAGCACAAGCTTTGTACTGAACTAACAAAGAGGTGACATCCTGCCGTCCCTCGGCTGCCCAGAGGTCACCTTCAAATCTTGATCTGTCACTTCTTATTCCCCATGAAAAAGTTACAGATAAAAGAGAAACAAACAAGCCAGGTAAAATAAGCTAAAAAAATTACTCAATAAAAAGGCGCCGATAAAGTAGTAAAAATAAGCGGCCGTGGTGGAAACAAAAACCCCAACGAGACAAAACCATCAGAGAAGGGCAGGCAGGGCCTCGGGTCCAGATTGGAAACAAATAAAGCAATAAAGCATGTCCTCGGGGCCGAGCCCGCGTCCAGCACGAGGGCCGGGAGAAAGGCAGGGTCACAGGTGAAGGTCTCGGGAGGTGGGCGTCCTCCCCGGTGTGGTGGCCAGCATGCCCTGGCCACTGCCTAATGAACGGCCAGTGGGATGTGAGTGTTGCTGGTAGCTGGTGGATTCTTCCGCCCTCTGGGATTTCGAAGCTTTGGAAAGCAGAGTGGCCAGCTACGTGTGCTTGGCTCTGCTCTGTCCCTTGTTGTTGTTGTTGTTAGGTGCCATCAAGTCGTGTCTGACTCACAGCGACCCTCATAGGGTTTTCAATGGCTATTTCAGGATTCCCTTGGGAATGGGTTGCCACTTCCTTCTCCCATTTTTGCGGTGCTGGGAATCGAACTCGGGACCTCAGAGACTGTAGAGTGGTGCTCTACCAACTGAGCTAAGTCCCAGCCCTCTCTGTCCCTTAGTAGCCACAGAACCTCACTTGGTGGCTGCAGGAAGGCAGAGGGCTCTGCGCTGCTGGGTCGCAGAGACTGGCTGTGTCACCTCACCTCCTCCCGGCTGACCTCCAGCTCGAGTTCAAGCAGGTCACTTGACTTTGCTTCCATTTCTTTGCCTACAAAAATGACAGTACAGCCACCTGCACCTGAAGGTTTCTGTAATGGTGAAGTGATGTTCCTAACAAACGTCCAGCCCAAGGCCCAACACATAGGCTACGCAGAGTAAGTAACAGCTGTTACCATCACGACGGTGTTCACACGCACAGAAACCACGCTGCCGTGGACACATGCTGCCCCAGGACGGAAGGAGAGGGCTTTTTGGACAAAAGGCTCACTGGATCTGAACTTAATGTTAAGTAATTAGAAGACCTCCTTGAGCCTCAGTTTCCACATCACCAAAGTACTTACAGAGATTCCCTGGGTTCTCTGGCGAGATAAAAAACAGAGCCAGCACGTGTTTATCCAATCTCACGCACTCTCCCTAGTGCTACAGAGAGGCGTCTTATTGGTTGCGTGGGTGACAGCTTGCCCTGCTGACAGAAGTTGGCACTTAATACATTTTGACCATTTTCTTTGTTTTTCAAATATTGGGCTTGGGCAAGGCAGGTCTAACCATCCCAATCGAACCTCCTCACCAACCTAGCGCCCACTGCCTGGGCCCGACACATTTCTCAAGGGAGACGTCTTGCCTGGGTCACACTTGGGATCAAAGAAAGCCCCATGTGATCATATACAATGGATGTGATGCAACTGCCCGTGGCTATGTGTGGCAAGGCGGGTCAGGCCTGATGGCACCCAGCCTGGAGACATGTTGTGCATTAGAATGTGTGACGTGGGATGACAACAAGTGATACACAGGCGTAAGCCCCAGACCCCCGCCAGGCAGTGAGTGCCCAGCGACCACCTCAGTCACGGCAGCTCTGTCAGCAAAGGGCTCTAGAAATCGGGGCTCCGAACACAGGTCCCACGGGCTGTCCTTGTGTTTTTAAAATGTATGCATGTTAAAATTTGGCAAGTGCTTGTTAAGTGTGGTCGGTAGAGACCCGAGACAGAACCAATGACCAGCGGGAGGTATCCCTGTCACAGTGCCTCTCGCCACAGTGCGAGAGTGTCTGCAGACAGTTTTCTGCCTTCTCTTGGGCTAAGTGTCTGTATTCGACCAAACAGGCAACATAAACAACTTGAGGAGGAAGGACTGACTTGCCACCCAGTTTCGGAGGGTCCAGTCGGTGGTCAGCTGCTCCATTGTCCCCAGGCCGTGGGTAGCAGAGCATCACAGCGTAAGGGTGGAGCAGAGCAGTTGTTCACCTCCTGGTGGTCAGGAAGAAGACAGAGACAGAGAGGGGTCCGGGCAAGACACAGTCCTGAAGGACACCCCGGTGACCCACCTCATCCAACAACAACGTCCACCCCCAACGATGCCACCAGATGACGAAGCCATCGGTGCATTAACCCACTGATTAGGTCGGAGCCCTCAAGACCTGATGGCTTCCCCAAAGCCCTCCAGCGCATGCGCCATTTTTCTCCCGATCCTTCACATCCAAACTGTGACAGCACCCAAAGCCTTCACCGTTTGTCCCTCCTTCCTTTCCCTTGTTGACTTAAGTTCCTTCCTTTTAGGTCTCTGTTTCTGGCTCTGTGGTGAGCTCAGGGCTACCTAGGTGGCTGTAGGACCCAGTCCCCAAGACGATGCTGACTTCTGACAGAGCATAAGTTACAGGAGACCCCCAAACCACCGGGGAAAGACACTGAGTGACACAGCCCCAGGAAGAGGAGCAGGGGGCAGAGTCCGGGGAACAATGGCCATGGCCCTCCCTCTGGTCAGGACACACTCCTCTCCCAGCTCCAGGCAGCAAGATGTGTGGAGAACTGCAAGATGAGGCTGCTCGCCTGGACCTCAGTGCCCAGAGCTCCTGGTGGAGCTCTGCCAGGTAGGTGAGGCCGAGCGACTGATTGACCATGTGGTGCCACTGAGGCTCTGAGTCTTCAGACACCGCAGGACCCAGGCCCCCACCCTAAAGTACATTCTACTGTCTGAGGCCTCGGCCCCCAGGCCACAAAGATCACCTTCCAGGAGACATGCTCTGATTTCTTGGGGGAAAGTGAAATTCTTTACCACACAGTTTCCCTGTTAATTAAGAAGCCACGTGTCACCTCCAAATAAGGAGCCTCGGATTCAGCAAAGCTGCACAGTGTCTGAGCCGTCACACCTGACCTTGCACACTGTCACTTAATAACTGCGATTTGGGACAGGTCACTTCCCTTCTCTGAGCCTAGTGTCTTCCACGTTGGTTGGGGTGTGACCTGGAAGAGGGGAATGGCCACAACCCATCCCCCTTTTTATTAAAGAGTACACCAACCTCCCCTCCGAGCTGGGATTTAGCTCAGTTGGTAGAGCACTGCACTGCAGTCTCTGAGGCCCAGAGTTCGATTCCCAGCACTGCAAAATGGGAGAAGAACGTGGCAACCCACTCCCAAGGCAATCCTGAAACAGTCAGCCATTGAAAACCCTATGAGGGTCACTGTGAGTTGGATACTGATTAGACGGCACCTAACAACAACAACCTCTCCTCCACCCCAGCCTGGATCCACTTGTTCCTTCAGTCACCAAATACTCACTGGGCTTTTATTGGGACCCAATTTTGAGTGACTGAGGCAATAATGCACCGCGCCCCTGAGCTGTGGGGCTTGCAGTCTGGTGGGGTCTGTGAGCAGACACACGTGCCCCATTATGAAAGCAGCAGCAGATGTTTTTGCAAGGGGCAGCAAGTCTCCTTAGTAAAGCCTTGGGAAGGTGCAAGGGGGGCCTTGAATGAGGCAGAAGAAACAGTCCGCACAGCGGGGACGGCGGCCGGGTGCAGTTAGTTCTCCACGTCAGCTGATGGCTCGCAGGGCGGTGCAGGTAGCTGGTGAAGCATCTTCTGGGCGCGTCTGGGAGGGCGCGGCCTGTGACTGAGCAGGCAGAGGACAGCAGACAGCCTGACACAGAGAGAGCCCTGTCACCCAGCCCGTGAGGGCCACGCGGAGCCGTCAGGGTACACTCGCTGTCACTTAATAACTGCGCATGCCACGCACGCTCCTGGTTTGGGCTGGATGTCCATCCTCTCCTGCCCTAGGGCATCAGAACTTTTGGTCCTCAGCCCTTCAACTCAAACCAGGACTCCGGCCACGGCCCTCCTGGGTCTCCTTAGCAGCAGCACCAGGAGACACGAGGTTCTGGGTTCCGGGCCCCCGGGCTGTGGGTTTGGCACCTGGGCTGTGCTGACGTAGGTACAAGCAGAGGGGTGGCAGTAGGGGCACTGGGAACTCCACTGTATGTTATGCAGTGGCCCAGAAACCACAGGATTTGTCAGCTCCCTGATTTGTTGGCCACAGAGCCAGGAAGTGGCCAAAGCCCAGTGGGGCGTGGTGAGCCTGGGCAAGGGCGGGGAGGGGCGTGGACAGGACACCAGCAGTGGGGGCTGGGGGGTGCATCAGTCCTGGGGTGCTAGGGAAGTTTTGAGAGCACTGTCGGCCTCTACAGCGGGAGGGAAGTGGGGGTGACTGGGCAGTCGGGGTGAGGGGCCCCCGTGTGACCTGCCTGGCCCAGCCTGGGAGCCCTGCGCAGCCTGGTAACAGCCTCGGGTCCTGCACCTTCCCGCACACTGCGCGCCCTTTGCAAACACTGAGGGAAGCCCCGAGGTCCTCCCTCTTCAGTTTTCAGTACTCTCCTAGGCTTTTCCCCATGCCAGGAGAGGAATTCTTTGTTTGTTTGTTTGTTTGTTTTGCAGTACTGGGGGTTGAACCTGCATGCTCTGCAAGTGCTGGACCACTGAGCTGCGCCCCCAGCCCATTTTTTTACTTTTTGAGACAGGTCTCGCTAAGTTACGAAGACTGCCCCTGGTCTTGAACTTGCGATCCTGCTGCCTCCGCCTCCCAAGCTGCTGGGATTACAGGCGTGCGCCACCGCGCCCGGCACCAGGAGAGGAATTCTGAGGAACGCCTAACAGCAATTTCATTCTTCAAGCTCCAGCGACATGATGCGCCTTCACGCCTTCTTCTCTCCCCCATGCCTGAGAGTGAGGGGGGCATTGGGAGGTGAAGAATCACCCCCGGCAGCTGCCTGCTGCCCCCCAGGTGCCCTTGCTGTCAGAGGGGGACCCCAGTGCAGACACTGAGCCCCTGGCCTGTGCTGGATCTCTCCCAGGGCCGCTGTGGGCTCCTACCTGCTCAAAGGGGTCCAAGTCTCAGCATCCTTGAAAACACTGAGACAGGGCCTTCTGGCCACCACGTGGAGTGGGAGATGCAATCCCCCTTTCTGTTGCCTTTCCAGCTCCCTCCACAGCATGGCCTCCTGCCTCAGCCCGCTCCTGACCCCGCACGCAGCCCCCAGACTTCCCAGCCCAGGGCACCGGCTCCCTGGCCCTGCTCCTCCTCCCAGAGACACTAGCCCTCAGGCATAAGTAGGATCCTTCTTGCAGTGGGCAGAAATCCACAGGACGTGGCACTCAACACATGTGCATTGCCAGGGCGTCTGTGTCTTAAATTTATACACCTTATTCCCCCCAGAAAGAAAGGCTGCTACGGTGAAATTACATTTGAGAGAAAATAATCTACCGGGGCACCTTGTAGACTCCCCTGTTGCCTGTGACTCCGCCCCCTGCAGTTCACCTAGCTATCACCTTCCCCACGTCCTCAGCCTCCCGGGCTCCCTACACGAATCCCTGCAGCCTCTGTTTCCTAATTACGTTCACTTCTGTGGAAAAGGAAAAACGTGCTCTGTTGTTGTTCCCTTCCGGGAAGCATATGGCTGATGGGGAGGACTGTCATTTCCTGATTTGAAAGAGAAAGCCCCGGCCTCCACTCACTTATGAATGGGGCATTCAGGCCTGCGCGGCTCTCCTCCTCCTGCCTGTGCGCTGAGTGGATATCAAAAGCCACACCTGGGAACCGGGGCCATCTGTACCAGATGGCCCCAGCGGACAGAGCCACCATGGAAGGCTATTCAAGACAATTAACTTCCATTCACGCTAAGCGGAAAGAAACAATCACCCATTCCAGGGGGAATTAGTTCCACTATCTTTATCCAAGTCCTCGAAACAGGGTTCTCCAGGATGGGCCACCTCCTGGCCAGACCTTCACGGCACAGAACCAGACCAAGCGCAGTGCTTTGTGTCCCTAACCAGGCAGAGATAACTTGACATTTGCATTGCTAACTGCACTCTTCCGGAGAGCATGTCCACACTTGGGCTAGTTTTGAACAGACCTCTAAGTGGCTCTCCAGCCTGGAGCAGGGGCCATCTCAGCACAGCAAACAAGTGCGCCTGTCTGGGACCAGCCTTTTCTGGGTGCTCCAAGCAGTAGACAGAAGGTCCCAGAAGACGCTCGCTGGATGAAGCCTGTGTACAAAGCGGCAGCCACCGCCACCCACCCTTCCCCTGGCGTGGCACTGCTCGGACCCCGAGAAGCACGTGAACGTGCGCCTGCCTCTCCCTGCTGGACAGCCCCCAACCGGGGAACCCCGTCTCCCCCTTTCCACCCTCATCCCACTCCTCCCCTCCCCAGAATGCAGTGGAGGGCCTTGCAGCCCCTTGTCTCTCTTGCTGGTGAGCTGCCCGGCCAGGGGGCCTCTGCTTTGTCCTGGTTCTGCCCCCACCACTCAGGTTTGCACTGTCTAAACATTTAGCTCAGTTGGTAGAGTGCTGCGCTGCAGTCTCTGAGGTCCCGAGTTCAATTCCCGCTCCACAAAAATGGGAGAAGGACCTGGCAATCCACTCCCAAGGCAATCCCGAAACAGTCAGCCATTGAAAACCCTATGAGGGTTGCTATGAGTCGGATACCGACTCCATGGCACCTAACAACAACACAACAAACACTGCGTGAGGTGGCGCAGTGTAAGGTGGCAGCATCGTTAATTGAATGGCTGGATTTAAATGGCTCCTGTGACTGTGGATGGGTTTTCATGCATAGCAACTGACGTCGGGAATCTGGGCACCTGGGCGTCGAGGAAAGGCCAGGAGAAGGGGGCGTGTAGGACGCTGCGGACGGCCAGGGCTCTCTGCCTCCTGTGCTGCTGAAAGGCAGCCCCAGCAGCACCTGGCACTCAGCGTTGCTGGGCTCTATTTGCCTGGCTGCTCCGTCTGGAGACGGGGCAGGAGGAATCCTTGCCATCTCCACCAACTGCCTTTGGCTGCGAATCCAAGCCCCAGGCAGATGTCCCTGCTTCGTTTGCTTTGTGGGCCTGCTCCGTAATCGGTACCTGGGTCCTGCTTAATGCCTTCTTCCCCACGGTTGCCAGATACCCAGTGGAGACCCAGTGAATAACAGGGGGCACTAAATGGCAATTACCAGCCAAGCACGCTTTCCAGGCATGGCGGAGACACGCTCCCGTCTCTGCCCCTCCCCAGAGTGCTTCCCTTTCGCCACCCGCCGCCCTCCAGTGCTCTGACTCCTGCCTGCCCTGAAGACCTCAGAACCTTCCCAAAGCCTTCCCAAGGGCCCAGCCCTTCCCACACCGAGCTGATGATTATGGCTGTGGCAGGGCTGGGCCAGAGGGTGGCCGTGGCCCTTGATTTGCCGTTCCTTCCACTGCGGAAGTGGAAGCTCCTTGTAAGTGACCGCTGGGTTTCCAGCCCCAGGCCCTGTCTTGATGGGGTGCCCAGTGAGCCCCTTCTGCGTCCCATTGGGAGACAGAGAATCTGCTTCATTTGTGCTTCCATTGTCTGCAGTTTGAAGATGAAGTAGCGATGGCCCACCTCCCAAGGCTGAAATAAGACGGTGATACGCCCCCACAAAATGTTTCTTCAAATGATCAGGCTAAAAACGATCAACCACATAAAATGACTTGACAATAAGTACCTAAGAAATAAGCTTACAAATTATTTTAAAATCTTACCGATGATTGTTGTTGTTAGGTGCCGTCGAGTGGGTATCGTAGCGACCCTCATAGGGTTTTCAATGACTGAGTGCTTCAGGATTGCCTTGGGAGTGGATTGCCAGGCCCTTCTCCCATTTTTGGGGTGCTGGGAATTGAACTCAGGGCCTCAGAGACTACAGCACAGCACTCTACCCACTGAGCTAAATCCCAGCACCAATGATTAGATGGAGTTAAGAAGTGTTAAGTCGAGCCGGGCGCAGTGGCACCTATAATTCCAGTGGCTTGGGAGGAGGAGGCAGGAGGACCGCAAGTTTGAGACCAGAGGCAGTCTGTGTACCTTAGTGAGCCCCTGTCTCAAAAAGTTTTAAAAAAATGGGCTGGGGATGCAGCTCAGTGGTCCAGCACTTGCAGACCATGCAAGCATGAGGCCCTGGGTTCCAACCCCAGTACTGAAAAAAAAAAAAAAAAGTGTTAAGTCATTGCGAGTCCCAGGTATTTTTCTATTCACTATCTGTTCCACTGAGTGGAAAAATTTGTTTAAATTCTGGTAGGAAGGAGCCTCACACGTGTGATCAGGCTCATTCTAATGAAATCAGCCTGAATGCAAGTTTCCAGGATTACATCATCATTACCTCTTATAAAGAAACGCTGCTTTATAGCTCAGAAGAATTTCTGTTTTCAAAAACCAAGAAAAAGATGCACTAATTTTAGATCTAAGCAAAGGTAGGCAAAGAAAACCAAAAAGCTTGATAGACGTTGTACTCATTAAACAATGATCCTTGACATTAGTTTTGGAAAGAGTTCACCGTCTAAAGAAGTTGGTTTCTAATTAGATGTGAATTATACTGTTTTCTATATTATGTTTAATTAAAGAATGTGCAAATAGTTGTGACAACTGGCAAGATGGTTATTTTGTACCATCTTAGGCTCAGCTACAGCTACAAAAGGGGCATGTAATCAGCAATTGTCTTTAAAAAGAGCACTTAGTATAAAATGATTAGTTTCATCAATTTAGACCCATTTTCTTAAACAAATAAAACTACTAGACTAGTGTTGACTATTCAGACTGGAAGACCTTTTTATCATTGAGAAGGAGGACTGTTTAGATACATACCATCCGCTCTTCTTATGGGAGTAAATTACTTCCTTTCATATGATTAACATTTATCACAATTACCATGGACCTAAGGAGTTTATCATCTCTTGAAAGATTATAATTTGCCTAATTTTAGTGTTCTATTCTATAAAATCTTTAAATGAAATGTTATGTACTTTAATGAGAATATTATTTTAATACTATCATAGTTTATTATTCAAAAGAAATTTGTATTTGTAAAATTATGACCGATAGCTTATGGCAATTGGAAAGATATTTGTACTTATATAAATAAAGAAAATCTAGTTTTTAATGGAAAGGAAAATGCAGGCTAATAAGCCCACATCTATGAGGTACAGCAATTGTGTACACATATGCACACACGCACACCTTTACAACATATTTATTTTGCACATATGGGTTTTTTCTTAGAACCAGCCTCTAAACCATCAAGGTCAAGTGTAAGTAATTTAAAAATCATCATGTTATATATAAATTGTTCAATAGAGATATACACTGATTATGAACAGTCACAAACATAGCATGCATATTTAGTGTTCAGAAGAAAGAAAACAGCAAAGGGTAAGCAAGATAAATTACTCTCGATAATATTGTGAAAAATAAATGATACAGAGGCAAGAAGATAACGTCCTGCACTTAAAAATCAAGTCATATGGAGAAAAACGTTGCCTTAATTTAAAATAAAATGAAATGTTATAATGTCATTAAAAAAATCCAACCGAACAAACAAAAGCATAATCACCAAACAGATTGCTGAAGTCATTGAATTTCATACCACATTATTCACTCCATTTAAGGACAGACAGGCCTCTTGGTCTGTACAAATATGTCTCTTCCTATGGTCGGTTCATGTCAAAAGTACCCCAGTAAACACCAAAGACTTAGACCGACTGCTCTAACCTTAAGGCAAACCCCTTCCAGGACCAGGAGAATGGTGTGAAATCATTCTTTCCAGCGACCTACTATTGAGCAGCTAACATTCCCGCTCTCTTAGGGTAGGTTTGATACTATACTTTGTTTTATCATAATATTGCTATAATTAAAATGAGCGTGGATAATCTAATTTATTATCTTGTTACATTAGCAAGATATTCATTTTAAGTAATCTGAAATTCATGGAGGCTATCACATTACACTTTTAATCAACAGTGCTTGAATTCTTATCAGTACATTTTGCATTATGATGGAGACATTGATTAAGTTGTGTTTAATGGATTATCAGATATTATCTTCTGTGCAATTTGTAAAGAATTAAGCTAATAATATTCCAATCTTAAGGTCTAGAAAATTTGGTTTCTTTAATAAGGCATGATTTATTGCTTGTACAATGATTAGTTTGATACAATATATAGCAATTGAATTTAGCAAGGTTGTTTGGTCACCTAAGAGAACAAACACAGAATAAATATAATCCAAGAAAAACGCTTCCCAGTCAGTATTTTTATTGTTCTGAAATAAATGCACTCAAAGCAAGTCAATGGTCAGCTGACTTTACAGAAAAGCAGTATTGCTAAAAGCCAGTCAGTGATTATAAATATATACATATATACACACACATACACATACATAATTTATTTCATATATACATATATGTATATAACACACACACACACACACACATACACACATACATATATATATACTTGCTGTCATACTACTGTGGGGTCCAATCCTGTCAGATCTCTGAAGCTAAGCAAGGTTGGACTTGATGAGTACTTGGAAGGGAGACGGCCTGGGAACACCAGGTGCTGTAGGCTTGGGAAAAGGACCAGGCAACCCACTCCTAAAAACCAATCTGCCATCGAAAACCCTATGAATAGCAGAGAAGCACTGACAATAGTGTTTTGTCTGTTGTACATAGGGTTGTTATGAGTTGGATGGACACTGATTCAAGGGCACCTAGCAACAACATACGTACAGATAGATATATACACGTGTGTGTGTGTGTGTGTGTGTCTGTGTGTGTGTGTGTAGTCTGTAAGGACTTCAAAACAACTTACTAAAATATCTAACCAGATGATAAATAATATAAAGAAGTCACGGGTCTCTTCTTGAGTGGTTTATTAGAATAGACTAATCTAACATGCTTAAAAGAAATAATAAGAAAATCTAAAGCTCTATTTTTAAAAAAGCCATCAAACTACATCAGGTGGAATTTCATTTCAAAAGAGTATGTATTAAGATACTTTTTAATTATGTGCAGAGAAATTTAGAATTTTAAAAATAGGAACTATAATGAATTTCTCAGGTCTGCCAGGATTTCAATCTACTTTCAAGGTCAGTTATTGCTTTTATGCCAATTATTTTCTTTTCCCCTTAATTCTTCTTCCTTTCTTCTGAAATTAGTTCTGCATTATTGCTTACTAAAAATATATGAACTATCGTTATACTTGTGCAGCGATTCTATCCTGTAGGTCCTTCTAACCACATAATTCATTAGGTCTACTCTCAGCACACTCTTTCAAATCGTAAGCATGACCATTCACACTGGAACGTGGATGAATACAGCAATGTCTGGTATTGAGCACAACCAATCTCGATTAATGATTAATAAATTCATGCTCTGAAAACATCTGGCAACAGTGAGAAATGCGGGCACCCACATAAGATCAGACTTCCAGCTTCCTAAGGGCTAGTTTTGTATGGACCAGTCCTTTGGACAAGTCAATGTTTTACCTTTCATCTGCAAAGTGATAGCTTGTTTTGGTACTGTAGTTATATTTTCTTTCTTTTTTTTTTTTTTTTGATTGGAAATTTTTAATGTATACCTTAATGTGATTCATTCTGTCATGCTTTTCATTGTGACATTTCCATATATGCGTTTTGTTGTACAGGGGAAGAAGCATACAAGAAGGTAAGGGGGAACCTATATGAATAATGTAGTTATATTTTCTATGAAAGTGAAAACTGGTTTTGTTGAAGCTCACATATAAATTCTATATGTGTTTTTGGGTGCTTCATGCTTGTAGTAGAGAATTTCTTAAAAAAAAATAAGAAAGAAATAAAGAAGAGAGAAAAAGAATGTTTCCTCTGGAAAGTGTGATTACTCCAAACAATTGATTCCATTCTAAACATCTGAAACAGTATAAGCGACGACAGCTGCATTTGGGTAAATACATCAAATATACAGAAATATATAAAACTTAATCATGTCATTTATAGTGTGGCTGTTAAGCTGCAAATTGCAATGGGAAACGTAAAAAAAAACAAGGGAGTCACCTCCACAATCTGCCCACACAGCTCTTTTACGTTAAGCTGGAAACTAACTCTGCATCAGCGTGAAATGGATTGGCTCTGCTTCATAACCAGCGCTCGAATATTACTTAGCTGTTACCGTGGCTCACGTAGTTCCTGGAAAGCACCAGCCAGCCACTGGGAGCCACAGACCGAGCCGAGTTTCTTGGGGCCCTGGGGGTCCAGGAACTGGGAAGGACCCTGCAGGGGCGGGTGTTTGGTTTAGCCGAGGGGTAAGGCCAATGCTGACACCTTCTCCAGGGGAGAGCATAGAGTCCTCGAGTCATGAGACAGCGTCCAAATTCCTAGGTCACTAGAGGTGACAGACAAGACCCCTGTGCCCTGGGGGAACGGCAGGGTCAGCTGGCCGCAGTGGTCTCTACCTGGGGGAGTGCAGGATACTTGTTGGTAGTTGTAAATCTCATTTTTATTGGTGTCTTCTCAGGCCAAGGGCGACCCCTGTCTCCTCACCTCCTCCCCCAGCAGTGGCTCCCACGTGGCAGGATCCTCAACCAGGGGACAGGCCTGGATTGTCCTAGTAACAGGGACGACCACTCTTTATCTTGCCTTGATTATGCTCACACTGTGGACAGCTAGTAGATTTGTGCATCATACCGAGCCCAACAGTTTAGGTCCTATGAAGCTGAATCCAAGACACTTTTGTTGTTGTTGTTGTTGTTGTTGTTAGTCCCATTGAGTCGGTATCTGGCTCATAGTGAACCTGCATACAACAGGCGAAACACTATTGTCAGTGCTTCTCTGCCATTCATAGGGTTTTCAATGCAGATTGATTTTTGGGACTGGGTTGCCGGGTCCTTCTCCTAAGCCTATACCACCTGGTGTTCCCAAGCGGTCTCCCATCCAAGTACTGAACAGGCCCGACCTTGCTTAGCTTGTGAGATCTGACGGGATCGGATGCCACAGGGCTACGGCTGCAGGCAAGACACTTTTTTTTAGGTAAATGTAAATTTGAAAATGACTTACTTCCTAATGTAAGACTGAAACAAAGGTCCTTCTGGTGTGTCCTTGCTGCAGTAATGGCTGCCATTGGTGTGGTCTTAGGACAGGCCAGGGGCCATTCTGCAGGCTTCATGGTGAGTGAGTCCTTCAGCTCCCAAGGGGTGCCCATGACACCAAGGATTCCTTCGCTCTGCCCTCAACTGCTGAGGAAACAAACCCGTGCCATGTGACTAGCCAGGACGGAGGCAGAGGGTGGGCACACGCTGCCCGGGCACCCCCCCTACACTGCGTGTGTCCACACCACCGATGGGCACCCACTGAGGAGGTCCGAGTATGCCTTCTGAAGGAGAGTGGCACAGAGCCAAGGGTGGAACCTGGAAGCAGACAACGCAGTGCTGCCCACTGAAGCCCTGCATGGCGGGCGTATCTTCTGGACCAATCCCAGTCCACGGATCTGAGCTCCAGGGCAGGTCCCCAACCCTGGGGTGGACTGACATGACTGGTAAGACTGGGCCACAGGGCATGAGGGGAGCCCACCGTGTGAGGGCTGCCTCCACAGCCGCATCACACCAGCTCCGCCCCAGGCCACCAGAAAATTGTCCTCCATAACACCGGTTCCTGGTGCCCAAAAGGTTGCGGACTGGCATTCCAGGGCACCGGGGGGTTCCCCGTGAAAACCACGGAGGGATTCTGGGGCCCTAAGGCTCCCTTCCCCGGGGACGCTCCGCCTCAGGGGGCTGGCCAGGCCGCGCCTCGGGGTGCTCCTGCGATCGCACACAGGGCCCGCAAGGGCTGCTCCTTTGTGTCAGGACCACGTCAAGACCCCGGAGGGCTTTCTGTGGCTCCCCCTCACCCCCAAGCTAGCCTTGTACCCCCCGACTGAGGCAGAGAAACATCCCCAAAGGGTTGGGGCGGAAGGCGGGGAGCAACAAAAACTGCCCCCCAAGAGCTGGGAACGCAAACAGCGCCCATCACGCCGAAATTGCCTTGGCGTGCAGGTCATTGGTGATTTCATTTGTAAGTAATGTTTTGATTGTCACAGATTATATGTTGCTCTCCTCCCCTGACATTTGTTGTACAGCGGGATTGATTTTTGTGCTCCAGTATGAAAAGGTCACTTTGATCAATGCAGTGTAATTGGCACTAAATTAGGATCATATCAGGTTATTTTGCTATTTAATGATGAAATATTAAAGAAAAGCATGGGTAGATTGCAGGCGCTAACACGCACTTTAAACCCGCTGTAATGACGCGTTATTTTGTAAGAAAAATGGAGCGCAAAACAACTAAAGTGTCGAAAATGACTGTGATGTATTGGAAGAGTGGCCTGGAATTATATATTTTCGTTTGAGAGAGACTGAAAGCCCTAGACACAAAACACCAGGCCCAGCAGTCAGCCCTGCTCTGCTGAGCAGAGAGAAGCCTTATAAGGAAGCCTATTGATGGCCCCGCTCATTACGTGCTAGTTAGAAGTGTTAAGCCTTTTCATTCTGCATATAGTAATTACGTTCGAGAACATTCGTGCGCTCTGCATCCACTCATTAGACAAACCCCAGCTTTTGAAAATCCGCAACTTGGTTATGGCCCCCTTTCGCACGCTCTCACGCTTCCGGGGAGGGTTGGAGGCCCTGCCTGGCATTCCAGGTTTGCACCTAAAGTAATTATAAGCATCGTAAGGAGTGTTAAATACCGAGTGTTATTTTCTCCATTGTAAATAGACGTGTTGCCCCATTATTCTGAAATGCTGTCGAGCAAGGAAAAGCTGCATAAGATTATACTTTCAAATGCAGCTAATGTTGCAGGAAATGTGTGTGGCGCTTTGCAGTGGTTAAGTGCATTATCTGCTGCTGCCTGCACTTAACCCGCACGGTGCTAAGGGATGTTAACCTTTTTAACAGCCAGAAATATGGAACCGCAAATAGTGATAAAATCATTCCGGGTTGGGTTTAACAGAGATGGGGAGGAGGTGGCTGTGTTCCCAGGAAGATTGGCAGAAGGACTTGGCATTCAGGACGCTAGGGGCGCCCAGCCGAACACTGGTTCCCCTGGTGGTGGGGTGCTGCCCACATCGCAGGGAACATCATTTTGAATGTCTCTTTTGGACTTCAGGGAGAGCAACAAGGAATGAAGACATCGTAAAGGGGGTTTCGGGTGGCATTTGACACCCAAGCTGCACCAGCCCCTGCTCTCCAGAAATGAAATGAAAGACATTGTTTGGAGACAGAAAACACCTTTTTTGTGTTGGCACTGCTGTGCCTCCCAAAGTACATTGAAGTCTTATGTCCTGGTACCCATGAGTTGGCGGTGTGATCAAGTGAAGGGGCTGTGGACAGATCTTCCTAGAGGAGAAAGCACAGTTTGGGGCACACACAGAAGACTTCAGAGAAGGCCTGATGAGGAGGGAGGCAGAGATGCAAGAGGTTCCAAGGGAGGACTCACCCCTAATGCCTGAGGGAGTGTGGCATGACCTGTGGACACCTTGAGTTTGAACTGCTCCCCTCCAGAGTGGCGAGAGAATAGGTTTCTATTGTTTCAGGCTACCTGGTTGATGATATTAACACACATACTATCTCCAGCCAGGTGCCGTGGCTGATCTCCAGCCACCAGGAGACCCAAACAGGAGCATCACAGGTTTGAAGCAAGAGGCAGCCTGCACAATTTAGTGAGGCCCTGTCTCAAAATAAAAAATAAAAATGGGCTGAGGGGGAGCCCAGTGGAGAGTGTTTATAAAGCATGTGCAAGGCCACAGTTTCAATCCTCAAGTACTACAAAAAGGACAAGACAGGACAGGAAAAGAAAAGAAAAGGAAAGAAAAGAAAGGAAATAGATAAGAAAGACAGACAGAAAGAAAGAAAGGGAAAGAGGAAGGAAGGAAGGATGCAAGGAAGGAAGGAAGGAAAAAAAAAGTACTGCCTTATAAGAAGTGGGGCTGGGATTTAGCTCAGTTGGTAGAGTGCTGCTCTGCAGTCTCTGAGGTCCTGAGTTTGATTCCCAGCACCACAAAATGGGAGAAGGACATGGCAAGCCACTCCCAAGGCAATCCCGAAACAGTCAGCCATTGAAAACCCGTGAGGGTCACTATGAGTCAGACTCAGCTGGATGCCACCTAACAACAACAACAACATAAGAAGTGTGGCCAGGCACTACGGAGCATATCTATAATCCCAGGAACTCAGGAGACAGAGGCAGGAGGATAGCAAATTCAAGGCCACAGGCAGTCTGTGCAACTTAGCGAGACTCTGTCTCAAAATAAAAAATAAAAACAAGGTGGGTGCAGCCTGCTGATGGAGCACATGCCTAGCATGCGCATGCACGAGGCCCTGGGTCCAATCCACCACTGCTGTGGGAAGGAAGATGCAATCTCACTCTTATATTTTAGACAAAGAGAGCCAGGGCTGTTAAATTTGTCCTAGACCAGCCTATCTGAAAGCCACCCACTGTCCTGTGGGCTTTATCTTTTGTTGCTGTTTACACTGATAGGGAGTCAATCGGAAGCATCCATGAGTTAGGGACACTGGACTGCCCAGGGGTGAGTTTCAGACATCTCCATGCCATTCATTTTGTTGTAATTCAGGGCACATTTAGGGAAGGCACTCGGCTCTAGCTGGGACCAGCCAATCCTTTTCAAGCTTACGGAGAAGCCAACTGTGAAAAGCCAGAGCATCAGGCTTCAGGTTTGCTGGCCGCCGTGTGCAGGGGAGGTCTGAGAAGAGCCTCCGGCAGGACACACAGCCTTGCGGAATTCTGAGACTACACCAGAGTGGCCAGGAGACATCTCAAGCACACAGCTGCACAAGCGAGTGTCAGGCAGAAACGTGTGCTCCTGGGGTACGGCTGGGCTGCACCAGCGCAGCGGAGAGAACCCCTGCAGGAAACGGGCTCACAAGGCCGGGGAGAGGAGAGGCTCCTGGAACTCCCAAGCACATGTGTGCGGAGGAGGCAAGGTGAGCCACAGCCCGCACCGAGGCCAGGCGTGTTCAGTGCGCAGGTCAGGAGGCTGAGAATGGGCAGCTGAGGAGCTCAGACGTGGCCTTGGCAGGGGAGAGTGAAGGCTTTTCAGCAGGTAGGATACAACCGGTCAGGGCTCAGAAAGACCGAGGATTTCAGGCTGGGGAGAGAGCAGGCTGAGGCAGTGAGGGTGGACGTGATCTGGCTGGCTGAAGGCCCACAATGGTGGGCCGTGATGACGGTGTTGTGTCTACCTGGCCATGGGCCCAGATGTTCCACCAAACACCAGTCTGGATATCAGTGGGAAAGTGTGGCTTAGATGGAATGGGTAGACTTTGAGTAATGGGTAGACTTTGAGTAAAGCAGCTTCCCCTCCATGACAGATGGCAAACCTAGGGTTTAGAAGAAGAAGAAATGTGCTCTAGGCTCTGGCCACCATGCCAGGCCACCCTCCCATCCCCAGCCCGTGGCCTGTCCTGCAGAATCTGACTTGTCACCAACCACAACCCATGGTGGCTGGTGACAGTTATCACCAAAAACACAGGGAAGCACCAGGACATGCGGGCAGCACGCCCACCTGCCTGCCCCATCCACCCCACACCCACGGGGCCCTCTACGTCCCAGAGTCCACAGCGGCACCTTGACCCACTGCAGATCAAAAACATCCCAAAAACGTTACCGAACGTGGACGGATGTCCCCCGTCGCTATTCCCTAATAACGCATAGCATTGTATTATAAGTCGTTCAGGGGAAGGTGTGCAATGTGTATTGGTGATATGCAGAGACTGTGCTATGTTATATAAGGGATTTTAGTATGGCACTGGGGTGGGGTGGGGGGTGTCCTGGAAACAGTCCCCCAGGGGTCCTGAGGGACGACCCTGTGCCCATTTACCTCCAGACACGTACACACCTGTCTACTTTCAGTGGCCTCAGCCGTGTGGCTCACTGTGGTCACCAGCTGTGACTTTCCTGACTAGCAGCTCCCCCCACCCCATGCCTGCACTCAGGAACCCAGGCGTGTTCGGAGAACAGCACGCTGGCCAGCCACCGCCCAAGGACCAAAGAGGGTCCTGCATTTGTCCCCTGCTGGAAGTGTCTTTGTGATCCATCAGGAGATGGAAACCCAAGGAGCCTACTGTTGGCACCACTTTGACAGACGGAACCAGGACCAGCTCCCCTTCCGCTCTGCTTACCAACCTGGGTGTCCCACCATGTGACCCATCATCCCACACTCCCTGTGGTCCAGTGCCACTCACCTAGCCACTGTTCAGTGCTGTCCTACGCCGGTCCCGCCACTGAGTGCCTCCAGGCTGCAGCACCTCCTGCCCAATGGGCACTCCCAGGCAGCTGCGCAGGCAGGTGTGCTGCAGGCCCCGCTAGGGCCACAGCCCTTTCGTGCAGAAAGCTTCCCCATGGCTGAGTGTTGCTGTGCACAGCCCCACGTGAGCGCATGAGGAGCTCTATGTCCTCAGACAGGGCCCGTGGGGAACAGACATGGGACAGAGCGGGGAAGAAATGCACAAGGAATAGTGGCCGGTTCCACAGAACACGAGTCAGCCTTCTCCGCAGAGCAGCTTGCAGCCACGTGACCACCTGCCCTGTAGTGTGGGGCCTCTAGGGAGGGGCTGGCGCTGGTGTCTGCCGTCGCCACACTGGATGAGCCTCAGCATCAGCAAAGACGAGTCCCGGAGGAGGAAGCCCATTCTTCAGACACACGTGGCCTCCCACCGCCTGTGCCACTGAGGGCCACTGCACAGGCTCAGAGCAGGAGCTGCTGGGCTGGATAAAACCACCATTCCCAGCCCAAGCTCCGCTCCAGCCATGGTGCCCGCTGAATCCTGCAGCTCCTGGGTTTGGGAGCAGGTGCCAGGAGAGGCGCTGTGTGGTGAAGGGGAGGGGGCCTGCGTTCCTTCTCCTGCGAAGCCCCCACCCCCCCACCCCAGCCTCCAAGGTCCCCGGAGATGGGAATTCCGACAACTGTATAGGACAAGAAAACCAGCAGTGCTTCCCAGCTGCTGGCTCTGGCCTCTGTGCCATGAGCGGTGCTCTGTCCCCTG